>JBCAUG010006171.1:0-11340 GCA_038406175.1 Haplosyllis leylae | reverse complement strand
TCAAGTTTCCCTATTATCACCCACTTAGAATATGGTTGCTAGGGGCAACCAGGGGCAGGAAAGGACTTAAAATGATATACCCCTCTCCGCACCCCTCTCCGTGCGCCTCTCCATGCGCCCCTCCGCACCCCTCTCTGTGCCTCTCTGTGCCCCTCTGCGCCTCTGCCCCTCTCCGTGCCCATCTCTGTGCCCCTCCACACCTCTCCACGCCCCTCTCCATACCCCTCTCCGCGCCCCTCTCCACGCCTCTCCGTGCCTTTCCGCGCCCCTCTCTGCACCCCTCCGCGCCCCTCTCTGCGCCTCTCCACATGCCTCTCTGCGCCCCTCTCCGCACCCATCCGCGCCTCTCTCCGCACCTCTCTGCGCCCCTCTCCGTGCCCTTCCGCACCTCTCCGTGCCTCTCTGTGCCCCTCTCCGCACCCCTCCGCACCTCTCCGCGCCCCTCCGCACCTCTCCGTGCCTCTCCACATGCCCCTCCGCACCTCTCTGCGCCTCTCTGTGCCTCTCCGCATCCCTCTCTGCGCCTCTCTGTGTGCCTCTCCCCGCCTCTGCGTGCCTCTCCATGCCTCTCTGCGTGCCTCTCTGTGCCTCTCTGCATGCCTCTCCGCACCTCTCCGTGCCTCTCCACACCCCTCCGTGCCCCTCCGCGCCCCTCCACGCCTCTCCATGCGCCTCTCTCCGCCCCTCCGCACCTCTCTGCGCCTCTCCGCGCCCCTCTCTGCGCCTATCCGCGCCCCTCTCCGTCCCTCTCCGCGCCCCTCCACGCCCCTCTGTGCCTATCTGCCCCTCTCTGCACCCCTCTCCGCCTCTCCACGCCCCTCTCCGCCTCTCCGCGCCCCTCTCCGCGCCACAGCCAATCAAGAGTATTAACATGTAGGTCATTAATTAACATAAAACCCTGATTTTTGTCCCCACCACCCTCTTAAGAAAGTATCCGCGCCCCCAGTTTACATGAAATAGCTGACTCTAACGAGCCAACAATAATGAACCAAATCTTTCAAAATCCTAAAACTATGTGTAATTTGAATTCTTTAGGTGTTTGAATGACAGGTGCAATCTCGTTCAAATTAACGATGGAGGATTTTCACAAGTGATTGACAACTGGTTGTTCGTAGGGCCTCTAGACATAAAAGCAGTAGTGCGACAGTATGCCGACAAATTAATGAGGGAGCAACGGTAAAGACGAACGATTACATATTAAAGAACAGTCTATAAATTAACACCCACATTAAAGTTTTGATCAGTAAACTAGCGTTGAACATTCTTTTTACATGTCACTGGACCATTTGTTTGTTCCTTTTTTTCAGAAATGAAAGAGAGAAATTCCTAGCAAAAATGACATGGTTATCCAGTCAGCCCAATTCCAACAGTGGAGTGAGAATTAATGATCTGGCACCAGAAGATATCAAAGTCACAGCCAAGATAAGCGATGTAGGTTTTCCAGTGTTACTAAAAAATAGTATCTGGTATTGATTTCTTTGAAATTTAGATTTGATTTTTACTTCTTCTTTTTTCGTGTGTGCAGAAGAACAAGGGCACATCTATTTCTCCGGGTGCTGCCGCATCACCATCTGTTTCTCCAGGTAAACATATCGCTGCTTCGATATTTTTTCAGAAGTCAGTCAACTTGGGGGGGGGGGGGTGTTATGATCCAGAGTCAAAGTGATGGTGTACTCGATTGTCAAAATGTGATGATGAAGTCTACGCACGTGCACATGTAATTCTTGTCTTTTAAGGGGTCGCTCAGCAGCATCAGCAGCTTTCTCAAGTGAATCAGGCGCAGTTAATGGCTCAGGTATGGGCAACATAACAGAAAGTACATCTTTATAATTATGAATCAACTTCGTTGTTCTGTCTATGTTGTTGGCAAGAACTATTGAAGCAAATGTTCTGAGATAATAAAACATCTCTACCAGCAGGGTTGCTCCTTAGGTTTTTGTTATTTCCAGGAAAACATAATTTTAATTGTAGATGCAACAAGTACAGCAACGGCAAAAGGCACATCGAGCAGCTCAACCCCAGCTTGCTCAGGAGAATTATGCCGCTTTGACACGACAAATGAATATGGGGCAAATAAACCCGGCGGTATCACAGCATCTGTAAGTTATTCAGAAAACTAACGGTTTGGGGCAATCTTAGAAAGTTGGACTAAAATGGTAACATCTTCTTTAGGTTATTTGTAACATTTGATACCATAACACTTTTATCTTTTATTAGCAATAATTTACCAGTACGCAATCAACAGCTGCAGCACTCATCAAATGTACCTGGGACGGCAGGCAATACACTTCCTCCCCTTCCGCCTTTACACCCAAGACCAGATATTGTGTCAGGTACGTTTTTCCTAATGGATTTTGAAAGAATTAAGATTGTTGCAGTTATTTTCGTGGTATGGGAGCACAGTTGTCTTGTGAAGCCTATTATAACTAATTACCACCAATTATATTACCAAAAACATAGTAAATGAAGGAACTGGCGATGGGATGCATTAGTCCCTGTACTGATGCATTGTGTTTTGTTGTGTGATTTTTAAGTACTGTACATTACGGTCTGTTATGTCCGAATTCCTCTTTGAAGCTCACAGGTGGACAATTTAACCAGAACATCAATGAACCAATGTTAATATGCTTGCAGTTGCTAATCGTCTGAATCAAATACAGGATCAAACGACCAGTTCTTCAGGAAACCCCGGGTTTGAAGGTAATTCTTTGTAGCTCATGTTTTCTTGAACTATTTTTCCAACACTGCATTATCATCAGGTTAATCTTTCGAGCACTATTATGATGGGTGAAGTGTATTTTCACATTTACATTACTGTGTGTCGAATATTTATTTGCAGCCACTGTTCCAGCTACTGCTAATATTGTTCCTAAAACAAGTGACAAACCGGAATCCACTTCAGGTAGACCTTCGCAGTCAAATTATTTATACTTTATGTAATTTGATTGAATACTGTACTTTTGTAAGAGAAATGTCACTGACCACACAGATTGTGTCACTTTCTTGTCAATACAGGTGGCAGGAGATTGCAAACTGAAGATGACTGGCATAAATACCTGGCGAAAACAGGCCAGAGTGTTCTTGTGATTGCTCCGGATTCTAGTGATCCAGACACTCCACACGAAACCAGTATCAGCGTACCAATTACTATAGATGAGTCTTCTCAAGAAACTATCACTCAACCGCTGTCATTCCAAAACTGTTCACATGAGGATAACAGCGGGATCAGTGAACCAGAATGCACAAACACTACCTCATCCACTGTCAGTGGAATAACAGTAACTAGGCCTTTAAGTAGTACAGCAGTGATAGGTACCCTCACTATTGACCATAATGTGCAAAACACTTCTAAAGATAATCAACAACAACCATCAAATATTACTGGGACATCTGAAGCTCCAAATAAAAGTACAGCAACGAATTTATCTCCAATTGTCAACAAGACAAACACAGCAGGGAACCAGGCATCGGCTACTGATTTAGCAGATGTTGGAATAGTGATGGAACCCATCTGTAGCCAAGTCGAACACGATACCACCAAGGACATTGTCCCTTCTTCAAAGAAAACCATACCAGTGAAATCACATGATCTGCCGCCTTTAAATCTTCCACCGGGTGAGAGAATCCCATTAAATTTTCAAAGATTTGCTGGAAAGCATAGTTGCTTACCCTGGAGTGATAACAATTTGTCTGGAATCAGAAAGTGTAGTGTAAAGTAATCTTTATTTATTGTCAGGCGGGTCCAGCGTTCCTGAGTTCATTAACCTGGATCTGATGAGTGATATTTGTCTCACACCTGAAAAAGCTGTCTCCACTAACCCGTTAGATGTAGGTTTCCTCTATGTGTAGTGTGACAATTTTCATATAATTTTGTGTCGGGTTTAAATTATTTGTATCATTCATCTTCTTCATATTAGTTACTTTCTACCAATCTAGAAGGAGCCAAATGAAAAAAAAGCAGGAGAAAGCAAAACACCGAACAACGCAAAGGAAAATGTACGTTGAAATTTGATAGAAAAATAGTGTCTTTTTCGTATACATGTACTTACCGAACTCATAAGGAATAAAAATATATTGATTGGAGGCCTTTCGACAAGTATTTCTCCTCCACAATATCGCTTTGTAGGTTCATTCAGAGATAATATGATTGTTTTCTTTTTCAGAATTCTGATGTTCCGGTTAAATCAAAGAAACTGTCTGTGAAAAGGAAAAGAATGATTCAGGTGCATTAAATACATAAAATGTTTTGGTGTATGATTTGGTGCACTAAGTTACCGTCAAATTATCCTTTTTTGTCAGTTATGTGTACGGAGCAGCAAAGGACTTCCATTTTAACCCATTTTTGACGGAAAGAAAAATGATGAGTTTGCAATAAATGTGAACAAGAAATATTGTTTGCAGGTTTCTTCGATAAACTACCGACGTAGTTTACAAAGGATGACCAAAAACTCCTAGATTTTTCTCTCATTTGCAGGAGAGCGATTCTGATAGTGAAAATGGCGATGAAAATAAAAACTACAAGCCGTTCAATACCAGAACAAAACGTAGGAAAAATTCAGAAGACGATGACGAAGACTATGTTCCGGAATTTTCACCTGAAAGAACGCGATCAAGGTATACCCCAATGAACTTAAGTACTGAGTCCCTGCATGTCTACGTGTGACAGACTTGTCAGACTTGTGACAGACTTCAGAGAAATTCACATTGTTGTTGCAGTCGAAGGCTGTGGGAATCAGCCTCTTCGGATTCATATGACAGCAGTATGACAGACGACAGTTTGTCTATCCCCACATCATTCGACAGCGATAGTGATTCGGACTTGGAAATGCCAAAAACAAGAAGCAGAAAAAAGCGCCGTAAACGACGGGTACACATGTATTTGTACACTTTATGTTTGACACATAGTGATAAGTAATCGTTCTCGAAACTCGGGGAAAGGTTTTCGTTTGTTTTGGTTTTAAACTAAATTTTATTTGCCTAGGTCTACATCTCCGATTCCAGTGAAGAGAGGGAAAAAACCGATTCTCCAAATGTTGGTAAGTTTTAGTCGCGCGTGCAAGTGCAGAGCAACTTATCTCTCCACTGTAATTCCTGTTAGGTTGGTTGTTTGCTTGCTTGGTTGGTTGGTTATGTGTGGACATTTGGAATTTAATTTCAATTAATGTCACCGGACGGCATATTAGTCTGATTTCAAAAATTGCCACCAGATGATTTGCTTGTCTGTGATTTTAATTTTAAACTAAAGTTAGGAACATTAAATAATGTTCATAACATTAACTAAAGTTATGAACATTGACAAAAGTTAAGAACATTAAATAGAGTTCAGAAATGTTGACTAAAATTACAACAAGCAAGCCAAAAGGCTTCATGCAGAGCTGCTGACAAAATATCAAACAGCTGAACTATGTATAAGGTTTACAGAAAAACTTGACATGAAGAGGTTCTAAGTACCGTAACATAAGAATAACGGTGTGATTGTAAACGCAAACTTGAAAGAATTTGTGTCGTTTCAGAAATATTGGTGCATAGATTGGAAAAGCGTGATGTCAGAAAAATTAAAAAGGACGTGCAGAGGGGGAAATTCCTGTGTGTGAAACGATCTCTAAATTGTTCAAAGTGTAAATTAATCAAAAGAGGTAAGAAAACGTCACTTTGAATTGCACAGAATTTATGGATTTAGGTACGAACATATCTGAAGTCCAGTCAAGAGAGAAAAGGCCCTTTTGCTTAAATTCGCCAACTGTGAACTGTGTTACAAACTTCTCTTCAATATTTCAGCTCGAAGAAGAAATTATAACGATTTAGCAAATGGTGGTACAAGTGAAGAGGAGAGTTCACATAGCAGCACAAGTACAGTGGTAGAGGAAGATACAACCGTTATTGCATGTGGCTCGGTGGATAAAGAACCTGTCCACCAACCACTATCAGAGGCCGTGCCTGATTCACCAGAATGCAACTTGAAACCTTCGTCGGACAGTATTGTGCATAATGTCAAACCAAAACAAGCTTCCATCACTGAATATTTTAATTTAGCCAAAAGGAAAGAAAACGATGTTTTTCGGGAAATTAGTTCTCAGATGCCAAATAGTCAGCAAGATACCAAAGACGCACATGCAAGTGGGTTGCATGAAATAGAAAAGAGTGATGCATTGACGGTCGTTGGAAATCAAACGTGCATTGCATCGCAGAGAAGTCTAGATTACGAGGGAGATGTATGGACAGATCCGGATGACATTACGTCGGAAGATGATTTGTTGATGATGCTGGAAGAATTTCAAAGAAGGACAGAAGTGCATGTTTGCAAATGTGGAATTATGTACATGGACCACACTTCCTTTTGGCTACACAAAAACAATGCTCACAAGCAAGACAATATATTTGCCTGTGGAATATGTAGCAAAGATTGCGGTTCCTCAGAAGAGCTTCAAGTACATCTTAACGATACGTCCTGTGAGCGACGAGACGCTTTGTAGACGCTGTAACAGAGCAATGATGCTCACCGACCGGTTAACATTTTTTATGTGGTGGAGAAGCATGCTGAGTTATATTTTTTTACAGCTTCCCTGTTGCGTACTTATGATCGGTGTAATGTATTCATTTTCAGTTTTATGATACGTGCCAGACAATTGTTGCAATATTTGTCTGTTTCACAGACTTATTTAAATCTTACTCCGAAATGTAGTTTAGAATTATCAGCGAATAAACTCCACTGAATAGACTAATATCACACAATATGAAAATGTGGACTTTACTGATGAATACTTGTGTTCAGATAAAAGTTATGATTTGCCAAATATGTTGTCACCGTTTGTAAATACAAAATCAATGCTGAAGTGGGATTAGGCTTCTTCAACACAAAGATTATTGAATTGAATTATTCTGTTCCGTCTTTTAGGTCGTGTGCTTATTCAATCATGTTGAAAGTTTTTGTCAAATAAATTTGACACCTAAATCGAGGAATCCCTGTATAAAATCTTAACAGAATAACAAAAAATACAATTATTTACTGGTACAGGACCGGCTTCTGTATTAATTGCCTCTTTGTCTAGGAGGGAAATGCGCCTAACCATTATTCAAAAATTTGAAATCCCCAACGAAATCTTGTTCACTCAGATAAGAAAAGTGTGTGCCCTGGCCTGATTTTGTATGCCCAGATGTAAAAAAATTCATTCGTATTCAAGTGGCCTGAAATGGAATTGGACAGATGTGGAGTCCCCACTGCTGTGTGTAAAACAAATCAAAATATTTGATTTCCACAGGAGTTGCTTCGCCTTAGAAAATAACATTTTTGTAATGTTATTCCGGTAAATAGTATAACGTATATTTTCCTATGTTCAATAAAATCAACTGATACAAAACAAAATGCCTCCATTTTTACAAACATTATGCAGCAGCTCGTACTTATTTTAGGAGCATAAAGTTTCTCGTAATTTTTATTTGTGCGTGGTATGACGGGAGGTTATGTTTTCACAGGTGACTGTTCACAAAGGGTGGGTACCCCCTGGTCCCAGGTCCTTTCCCTGAGGGTACCCCCGGCCTCTGGTCCCAGGACCACTACAATATTTATCATTCGGTCAAGTGAATACAGCAACCTTAAGGACCTCACAGGAAGTACTTAAGGACACTCCTGAGTTTAATGATACTTTACAGAAACTGTTTACACTCTTCAGTCTTAAGGATACCTGACTGGAAGTGCTTAAGGACACTCCTGTTACTTTTGGCTTTATGATATCTGAATATCATTGAAGAGTATCAATAATAAAATCTTGTGATATTTTGCAGGAAACAAGATGTGGAAGAGATCTGTTAATTAACAATAAATACTTGAGACTGATGTCTGGTTGGTTACCTGTGAGAGATGGGACAAATCAAACTAAAATTGAGATAAAAATAATACTCATTTTGGGATCATCAAATATGAAAACAGGATTTAGTAAATAAGGCAACTCAAGAGAGTTACAAAAATCATTTAATTCAATAATCAACACAGACAATTAAATTAAAAGATTGACTGTTTTGTTATGAACTTGCTATGATGTTTTTTATCTGGGCAAAATGGAATTACGTTGAAAGAAATTCTAATTTTTCACGATAAGCGATCTGGCAGATTCTGCCAGATATGAATTGTATTTTTTGAATTTGTATCAGTGACAAAGACAGAGTTAAAACTCGCACTTAGATCTGCCAGATCCGCGTGTGAAAAACTTCGGCGGTGTAAGATCAAATGAAATGTCAAAATAATTTAAAAACAGTTTTATTTCCAACCGATCCTGGTTTGAATACAACATTGTCTTTTTGTATTGTAACAATATATTTGGTACCACATCGTAAAATTTAAAGAATACTGAAACCAATATTACCAGTCACCCCCCACAGGAAGACAATTGCGAACGGAAAACACAGGAACCTCTGCATTTAGGGTCATTTTATTATTTGGTTGTCGTTTCTCCTCAGGTTTCATTTGGTTACATCGTATTGTACTTTAGTTCTTATGCGCCAAAATGATGCCTGTACGCAACAAGTACACGTAAAACAGTGGTTCCAATGTACCGATAACACCACCACATTAAATAAACTATGAAAAAACTGCCTGTTTCATAACCCAACATTAAAACACCCTCATCAAATTACAATTTGTGCAATTGTTTTTCTCGACTCATGACCAAGGTTACACCACTGTTGCCGGGGATTCTTTTGATCTTAGCGTGTATTATTTTGCAAGAACACACAGTAAACTTGAATAGGAGTTTATTGACCAACTTAATTACTTAATAGACTTAACAAACTTAATACTTAACAAAAAAAAAAATTCAAAACAAACATAGCTTGTAATATATCAAACAACTTGTCACTTTAAGAGGTTTCTTTTCGAAACATTAAATTCTAGTTTCATGTCACTTAGTTAACACGGACACGTTTTGGCATTTCAATACCACATGAACCATCATCATAATCATTGTGGTAGGATTCCCATTCTTTAAATGAGTGACAGTTGGGGTCGGTAAAAATGCTGTTACTAGCCATTTTTTTTTGCAAATCAGAGGTCCTCTTATACCCTCTTACAGCCAGTGAACGGTGACCAGTTACCTCTTGAATTTGTTGTTCGGAACAATTGTTTTGGTACATTCTAGTTGCTGCAGTCGACCTTAAACTGTGGTTGGTGTAAAACCCATCAAGACCAGCCTGTTGGCAAACAGTTTTAACAACACTTTGAAGTTTATTAACCCCAACAGCTGAGTTCATATACCACTTGGTACCATCAAACTTCGCATAAGGCCTCAGATATAACGCAGGACAAGTACGATTAACTGGTAACTTGCAGAAATATTTGTACAGAATACGTACTGGGCATCTACTAGGGTTCGCAATCGGGTAGACATTGACAGTTTTAGCATTAACTTTCCTGTGTTTCAACCCACCTTTATTGGTTTTTAAACCAATATCTTCCCTGTAAGTAAAATACCTGTCTCCTTGGGGTGAGACATGCCAGGAAATTTGAGAATTAAATCCCTTACTATGCAAGGCCCTATGCTCTTTCCCCGCACGCAAAGCACAAGACATCCCTAACATAAATACCACAGTATTTAGTAATTGTTGAGGGTTTGACACACCCAGAAAGCCATTACTCCACAAGAAATCTTCATCACTGAATGACAAGACAGCAGCTTGTTTAACTACAACACCTACACCAGATGCGGTCAAACTCTTCATAACATTGTCAAGAGTATACTTCAGATCTCAGAATTCATTATCATCAATAAGTTTCCAGGTAAACCCATAAGTCTCGAGATGCATCTGTACACATACAACAATATCATATATTGTTCTACCTGGAAAATGTTTCCCATCAATTCTACGTACCTTGGTAATAAACCTTGTCATAGTAAAGCACAGATTTTCACGAGTTATACAATCAACATCTTCTAGATCACACTCAATCACTTCAGTGATACTAAACTGATTTCTATACAATCTCCACTCTGAAAACATTTTAACAACCCAATTAATCTTCTTCATCGTATCAGGTGCAAACGTTTTCCTCGTCAGTCTCATCAATGTAGATTCACCCAACGGATCAGAGTAAGGCCTCTTTCTAAAACCAAAATAAAAATTTAGGCACAGCAAAAGAAACAAGAACAGAAACTTAGACAATTATACAATACAAATCTAACATCAAGTGAATTTACCTAGACTCTTTGGTAACAGGTACCAATAAAGATGACCCAGGAGAAGGTAAAACACGACACAATTTCGCATCATTAACCTTCTTTGTACCACACTGCAAAATACCACAAGCTGATCCAACTG
Source organism: Haplosyllis leylae (assembly GCA_038406175.1). Classification (NCBI taxonomy): domain Eukaryota; kingdom Metazoa; phylum Annelida; class Polychaeta; order Phyllodocida; family Syllidae; genus Haplosyllis; species Haplosyllis leylae. The sequence goes on along the minus strand of JBCAUG010006171.1, from coordinate 1,032 downwards.
AACATATACCATTATCATCTTTCGGTTTCGACTTCAAGGCCAACCTAAATATTAAACTGACATAAGTGAAAAAGCACAAAATAGTAGACAACAATAAATACTTTAAGCACCCAAAATACAAAAACCATATGAAAATTATTTCCATCCTAAAATAAATACCAAAGTAAGACTAAAAACACGAACTCGCTCGATTTCTATCTTAGCAACAGCTGAAGACAATTCCGCGTCATCCATCGATATATCCTCAACTTCAGGACTATATTTCACATCCTCAACTTTTTCACACAGACACCAATTCAGCATCAGACACCTCTCCATCTTCCAGACACATATTCCCAAAATCAAAAAAATCCTCCTTAAACAAATCATATAAATATGACGGATCCCAATCTCTGTTTTCTAGAAAATTCCAATCATCAACATCCATCATACATCACCCCAAATAGCACACTGAGTGAAGCAAGATACGAAACCAGCCTTATATATAAGACACCAGAACAATTAAAACTCATGATTCAACTAGTCAACAACAAAAAAAGAATGTCAAGAAACACTTTTTTACTCAAATGCCAATCACTACAAACTTACAATATCAAAAAAGTGCCCGCGAAAAAAAATAACAAAAAAACCAATGACCCATGAAAAACTAATTTTCTTACAATTAAGACGTGGTGTAAGTCAGATAATACACTTTTAATCTAGTGGTTTCGTGACCCACTAATTCACTCAGCCTAAAGGCTTCGTGTATTAGTAGCCACGAACCCACAGATAAACGTGTATTATCCATGACTTAATCTTGTCCCATCGCACACTTTTTGAGCACATCAAATCAATTTCCATATGCTATAAGTACCAGTTGCAGTATAAAAATATGGGTTAATTCTACACGTTTGAGTTTAATATGTACACAAAATGTTCTTTGTGTGAGGCACCTTTTATACCAAAAGAATAAATAAACAACAAGAATTCTTATCAGAATTGTGTCGCACCGCATGAATCAGCTTGTACTTGATATTATTTTTGTATGCATTA
>JBCAUG010006160.1:0-11340 GCA_038406175.1 Haplosyllis leylae | reverse complement strand
AATGAACAAAGTCCAACATGTGAAGTGGTGCATGAAACAAAGCTCACTTCAGAAATCTCCTGCCCAACAGATCTCCTTCCTAGCTCAGTTGGTAGAGCATTGGCCTCAGGATCTGGAGGTACTGGTTTTAAACCCCACTGGGGGCAGTTTTTGACTATTTTTTTGCTCTTCCCTGTGTCAAGGTCTGTGAGATAATCTGACAGAAACGCCTATCGTGAAAAACTCAAATTGAATCCCAAGTTTCGCACCTTTCTTTATTTAGTGAATAGGTTTGTAGAGCAGCAGACCACTGATCGGTTCGTGCCTAATTCCTATTTTTTTCCTATTGCTTTCTCATGAAAATCAAATCTTCCAAAATATGAAACTGAAGAGCTTTAACATCTGAAATCTGGTGTAGGACTGGAGTCAGTTCATCCTCCGTTTGACAATGCAAAGAGCTGCTCATTATGTATTCTGATAACATTAAAGTGTTGTGACGGTAAACTAAAGATAAAGTAATGAGAAACATACGCACTACCCGAGTAGACTTGGCTTAAATACATTTACTTTCTGTCAAGGCAGTTGGGGTGCTAAACTATCACCACTTGTGGTGTATTAGTGGTGCAAAGGTTGTTTGTGTTGTATGTTTTTAAGTTGGTAGTTTCACCACCGTCGACCAGCAGTGTTGCTCAAACCTACCTGTGGGCCAAATTTTTATACTTACTTGGTCATTCACCATCCATACTTAAAGTAGCTTGTAAGCAAACTGTACCGCCATTGAAATATGGTGTGACCGCTCGTTTTACAGACAATCTTCATTTGCACTATCCATGGAGCAGTTCACTATTCATGGATAGTTAAAATGTTATGTAGCATTATGCATGGATAGTGCTAAATGAATGAGCACTGTCCATGGATAATGAAAAATGAATTTGCACTATCTATATAGATAGTTTAATACATTACGTGTGAACAAATTACTATTCATAGATAATAGATTCCAATATCCACGAAGCACCTGTCTAATTCAACTAATTAGATTAATTCAACTAATTTCAAAACCAAAATAGGAAAAACACGATTGGTATCCCGGCTCCCAAGTCCGAGAGTAAACCTTTCAGAAAGATGTGGAGGACCGTTAAAGGCCTAGGCTAATCTGGAATCCAAGCAATAAGGTTCTTTTCTATGCTCCTTACAACTTTAGGTCACATGCAGGGACTTATAAATGTAAGCTGATAGAAACCATACTGTATCTCGTTCTATTTAGATTAAGACATTGAAAGCACTAGGTTACTCAGATGGCAATACAGGCCCGTGGGACAGCCTGCCAACTCCCGTTAACTTTTGTACCATTTACATCATAGATGTTAAGCCGCAACAGACTGGGAGTGTGTAGTAAAGGTTAATCACTGGTTCGTTAATACCAATGCCATGAGAACATAAGCTCCTCATTTGTCTCAGAAACTTACGTTAAGTGCAAATCTTATTTTTAAACCCTCAAGTCCGAGCTTAATTTTTATCAATTGTCCTTGTAAAATTGTTGTCAATTTATGAGTACATTTTTTGGGATTTGCCACATTCCACAAAATATCAGGCAGTAAAAATTTCACCAGGTGGCTCGTTGGGTGTGACGGGCGTGCCGGATAGCACTGGATACCAGTGTCAGATAGCAGCAGATAGTAGCCCCTGATAGTGCCAGATAGCAGCACTGGATGGAGCCAGATAGTAGAGCTGGATAAAGCTGGATGGAGCTGGATAGTGACACCAGATAGAGCCAGATAGTGGCGCCAGATAGAGCCAGATGGAGCTGAATAGTAGCACAAGATAGATATGGATAGTGGTGCCAGATGAAGCCAGATAGTAAGAAAGGTGCAAAGGCTGGTGAGAATGGAATGAAGGCTGGTGAGAAAGGTGTGAAGGGTGCAAAGGCTGGTGAGAAGGGTGTGAAGGCTGGTAAGAATGGTGCAAAGGGTGTGAGGGCTGGTGAGAAGGGTGTGGAGGCTGTGAGAAGGTGTGAAGGGGTGTGAAACCTGGTGAAAAGAGTGCAAAGGCTGGTGAGAAGAATACAAAGGCTAGTGAGAAGGTGTGAAAGGATCCAAAGGCTGGTGAAAGGGGTGCAAAGGCTGATGAGTAGGGTGCAAGGGTGTAAGGGCAGGTGTGAGGGTTGCAAGGGGTATGAGGGTGCAAGGGCATTAGGAGTGTGAGGGCAGGTGCAAGGGGTATCAGGTCAAAAGAGTGCAAGGGGTTTAACAGCATAAGGGTGTGAGGGCAGGTGCAGTCCTTGTGTCCTTTCCCTTGTGCCCTTGCACCCCTCACACCCTTTCCCTGCCCTTGCAGCTGCCCTGGCACCTGCTCTGGCATACTTTGCACCCTTGCACCTGACCATGCACCCCTTTCACCCCCTCACACTCCTTGTGGCCTTTTCACCTTGGTACCAGCTTCCACATCTGTCACACCCTTTGTATCGGTCTTTGCACCCTGTGTTCCCCTTGCACCCTGTGTACCCCTTGCACCAGCCTTCACACCCTTTGCACTTTTTGCATCCTTCACGCCATTCACACCAGCCTTCACACACTTCATACCCTTTGCACCCCTAACACCAGTCTTTGCACCCTTCACACCATTTGAAACAGTTCTGCATAGATGTTACCTCCTTGAAGGCCAAATGACAAATGATAGCTTTATCACAGTGCATAACTATTTATAGTGTTTCTAGGGTGCAAAGGGTGTGAAGGTGCAAAGGGTGTGATGGGTGTAAAGGATGTGAAGGCAATTCTAAACTGGGTTTTTGGGTTCCCACCTCATGTGAGCACAAAAAGTTCAATTACAACATATTACCCCATCTACATTGACAAAACAGTAAATAGCATTCATAGGTCCCCATCAAGGGCCCAAAATTTTGGGGCAAAAAGATCAAACCAACCACTAAGGTGACTCTAACGAGCCACCAATGAATGAAGACTGGAAAATCACCTCAAAAATCATAAAGTTTTGTAGGAAGTCAATCAAACGTTAACACATCAAAACACTGACTCTTTCACAAAGCAATATTTTGCCAGCCTTGTGAATGAGAAAGTGAAAATGGTGTTTCTTTCTGATTGTCAATAGGGTAATCGTACGGTTACGCAGTGTGCGCGTAGCGTGATGTTGAAAACTGACACAAATTAAGAAGTCAGTCTCAGAGGAGACAGCACAAAAACACATTCATTCGTCTATATTTAGAAGTTGAAAATTGACACAAATCAAGAAATCAGTCATATGCTGGACTGTACTTTATTCCAGTGCCTCATTATGAGACACAAACAAGGACATTGCACACTATTTTTAGTTTTTTACTGAAAGTATCGAAATCAATTATTGGCAAATCTGGTACAATTGCACCTTAAATATGGAACAGCATGAGATATACTGTGCCAATAATCCAGTAACAAACTTTTGTATTTTAATACCCGGATTTGGTTAGATATTCTTGATTTCAAATAACTAACCTGTCCATTGAATGGACTTTGCGTGTCCTTCTTGGACTCCGACATTTGATATTATTGGTGTTTATGTGGAGCATTTTAAAGCATAATTTTTATCCACAAACATCTCCTTCCATGTCTTAACTTGTCCACAAAACGTGGCATGGGAAAATTATATAAGTTCTCACTTCCCTTAAAATTCTCATTATTTTGTGCACAAGTTATGAATGAAGAAGTACAATTTTAAATAAAAGTACATTATTCCAGTTCAAACCGGTACGTCTACTTCGGACTTCGGTCTGATTTAAAAGTTCCCAAAATTAGAAGGGAAAACCTTCAGTTTGCAGTTGTGAATCAGAAAATGGTAAACTACGGTTATCTTAACATCAGGTATTTGGCGTCCATTCAGAATTAAATGTTGCCTTTCTCAAAAAGAAAATCCATTTGGTCAATTAATACCAAGAACTTGTCCTTCATTTGATTGCGGTGGTTATTTCTATTGCACGTGAAAACGACACGTCTACAGGTCTGGTCTTTTTTATCATGACAAATTCTATCATTCGTAATTATGGACATTATTTTGTGATTGTTCTTATCTTCTTAACTACTGTGGAAAGTAGTGAAGGGAGCACCAACTCTTCACTCCAGTTGAATTCAGATGAAAACACTTTAAAAAAGACGAGAAATGAAATTATATAAAATGAACATTTTCATCAGAAAGAGGAATGCAGGATAAAGAATAGATAAATAAATAAACAAATACAAAATCTCCTGGCCTTCTCTAATAATCTGTGACCACCAGGAATGATGTTACGTTCCTGACTATATGCATTAAGAACCTAATATGCGGTATTAGTGGCAAGATTTATTTCTATCATAATGTTTCTAGTTAATATTATCTCCATACATCACATGTAATCTCGGAAGCATTTTGGTTCGTGTCCAATAATTCAACCCAGTTTCAAAGAATTTTTACAGAAATCTATTACTGTAGAACTGTTCCAATTAGGATAATAAATCTGTATTTTCGAACTATATTTACTACTTTATTTAGATTGAACAAATCGTGTGACTAGACTAAACAATATTATTATGGTCTCATAGTGTACGGTGGGGCCAGTTAGTACTCAAGATGATGTAGTTGGAATGGCATACTTTTTGTCAAAAAACTTAGAAAACTTTGAGCACGTGGCATGTAGCACAGCACAGCACAGCACATAAGGAATTTGGAAGTGTTCCAAAATATTGCACTGAGTGGAAGTCAGGGAGGTACTCCAAATGGTTGGGCAGGACCATCTTGAGCCGGGGGCGCCTTATTTCAATTATATTTTATGCAGGAGATAGACTTAAAGAAATGCACTATTTTTCGATTTTCTCAAAGAAATATAAAAACAATGCATATTAAGCATTCATTCATTGCGTTAAAGCAACCTTTCGTTTTGTGTACAAATGACCAAAAACACTTTGAAGGACAAACTTGTTTTTATTATGTGTTGGGCCCGAGTATTTAGAAAGCGATTACATGCATTATTCACTGAGTGGAAGGCTTTATTGACCATGTGCATTTGTCTCCTGATCAGTGCACCAAGTTAAAATGTCAGAGTGACTCCAATATTCTCTTTGGTTTTCTTTCATAGAATGTTCTTTATTTTGAACACATAAAGTTGCACTTACACCATAATGTTCATAGTTTGTTATTTCTTGTTTTAAATGACCATGTAAGGGAAAGTAATGAGACAATCTGGTATTTTCGTGAAGTTCAAAAAGGTTCCTTTGACAAAGCTGTGCACTTAATTAATCAAGTACTTCCTTCATTCAATCAACTGTTGTCAGTTTGTCGCCACATTCTCGCTGTCTACTACAAAATATCCCATTTATCACATAAAATAACCAGCTAGCCACCTGTTTCTGTGTTTAACTTAAATTGAATTACTTGCTAAATTCTCAACTGTTCATGGATGTTCATCCTTGATAATGACTTCATGGATGTATCCTAGATATTTTTTTGTTAAGCCTTGTTGACCTATGTACCTCGATTGACCCACAATGAACACAATGACCATTCTTACCACAGACATAACATTTGAGACCAAACTCGGGAATTTGTCTCCTTTATGGTTCTTACACATTTTGTCAATTGAATACCATCTCATCACAATTGTTGGATTGCCCCTTGCGACTGATTTACTTTTCTGTGATGCCTTCATTTATATGTTTATATGTTACTTTTCTAATGTTTATTTCAGTTTAGCTGGCACTGTTTCTTTTGTGAAAACTCTTATTATGCTAATTGTATTTTCATTAAGCAACTATTTTGAAAACTCTTATCTGTTTGTTCTTCTCTCTTGTTGCTTCTGCAGAAACTATGTTCCTTTATGTTACGTCTTCTTCAGTGAAGTTGTAGGATAGATTCCAGAGCTGTTTTAATTTCTTTTTATAGAAACACTTTGACTTCAACACTATTCAAATGGCAAGAAAGGCAAGTAGTTTGTTGTGTTTATATTTCATCATTAATATGGTCCCAACTAGCTGATGTATTAGCTTTATGTTACATCTTCTTCAGTGAAGTTATAGGATAGATTCCAGAGTTGTTTTAATTTCTTTTTATAGATCTACCTCCGACACTATTTAAATGGCAACAAAGGTAAGTAGTTTGTTGTGCTTATATTTCGTCATTATTATGGTCCCCGCTAGCTGATGTATTAGCTGAGGAAACCATACTGGACTTGAGTTGGTCTATATATTGCAAATCCAACTTTGCTGCTTGGGTGGGGGTTGTTGATCCAAATTTTGATGCCGAATCCAAATCTAAGCATCAAAAGTTTGGTCAACACCACCCCTAAAGAATCCTCCCTAACCACCAGACATAGGGAATTTAGAATTTTGCTATTCTTGAACTCAGGAACTAAAGTTGGAAAGTGAGTCAACTGCCCTCCATTTGCACAGAACCGTCTTGATCCCCATTTTAAGGGCGCCTCGTTGCTATTGGGACTGTCACGTACGTTCTTGACAATACCTGTAGATGTTTTTTATTCTGTTTGTAGTTATTTCTACATACATTTGGTTTTGGGTGGTCTAGCCTGATTAAAAATAGGGATAATTGAACGGAGATTGCGCAACTTGCATAGACTATTCAATTCGAGTGCAGATCAACGCAAAATTTCAACTTTCTAGTCCTGAAAAATGGACGACTGCTCACAAATAGATAGCTGTGCAGTGCTATGTTTTCTCCGTTAATGGAAAAGCTGAGGTTTACTGGTATTCTGTACAGGTCAATCCGGTCTATATTTAACCGTCTCAATTCAGCCATCCAGCCAGACTACTCGATCCAAGATGTAAAAACGATGCTCGAGTTACTATAAATAGGAGCAGTGAGACCAGAGATTGATGCTTGGTCACTCTTATCAGTTGATTGTAAAGTTGTCCCGTTCAGGATGGATTATTTGGGAAATGTTTCAATGGAATTCGAATCGAAAGTAACTGTTGTGAAGGATTAAGAAGTCTACAATGGGAATTCATTTCTATTGTAGTGTGCTGTAGTTTCATGCCTGAACATTGTTGTTCCCGCTCAGAACCAAAACCTGAACATCTAAGTGCACTTTTTATTTTTCAATATTTATTTTTCACAGCGCAGGGGGTGAAATGTTCTGCCTAACTTACATTTGTAAAATTCTAAATGTTTGATAGATCTGTCAGCAGTTGGTATTAAGCAAGAAAGCGATGTATTTTTGGCACAGCTGCTGTGGAGACGCTGCTCTTTTGAAATTTCAATGACATGCCATTTCAAATTCCAATAGCATATGACTGAACACATCATTTGAAATCTAAGAATAAATGTTCATTTTAAGTGAAACTTCTTATCTTTGTTTACGTTCGTCAGGTCATTATCATCTGTGGAACATAATTCATTTCCAATGCAAAAAAAGGTTGTATGATTTCTATTATCTAGTTATTTTTTAAATTGCACATTAACAATTGTGCAAACACTAAAATGGAAGCTCCAAAAGTTCCATGTCTCCCATTACAGTTTTAAGGTTAATTCAGCAATGTTTCCGATTCAAAGTATTAAATCAAGTCCAAATATAAAACTTTATCTGAATAAGGATGAATCACTTCATTGTCACAGTCATACAGTGAACATATTATTTAGTGTTATTTAGTGTTAAACTCACGCAGCTGTCTCTCTTTATGAAACAATTACCCACCAAAATCCAACTTTTCCAATGAATATCCTATTGTGGAATCAGCATGAATTACTGTAAAGCCTAAAAAACTGAGATTATGAAGTGATGTTTTACTTTATGGATTATCAATTCACTTCCGCTTTGACCTTGTTTTATTGCAATTTGCTTGTCTGGACTTTCAATGTCTGAAATTTCAAAGTAATTGTTCTAGACTGTAATCAATCTTACTTACTGCAACTGAAGTTGAAACAGTTAAACTCATATTCAATGACCGCATTATATCTGTTTTGAACACAACTGATCAGTGATACAAATAGAGGATCTGCATAAAATTCACATTTAATTGAAAAAGACATTTGAATTTCGGTTGATAATAAGTTGTTTGGCAGTGAAGATAGGTCTACCACCACTTTCTAGATTATATTGTTAGAAACAGCACAGAAGAACAATTCGAAAATAAAATGCTATACGCAGTAAACAAAATATCACTGACCAGGCATTTATTTTCGTCATTAGAAACTATTCCCAACGTATCTTTCCATGTATTAAAAGCTGTGTGACTTAGAATGAAATATTGCAGGATTAAGTTATCAGGAAAACAGATAGGCCCCGGGGACATTCTGCCAACTAATGTTAAGACCTGTTCCTCTCAATAGCGCCATATTCATGCCTAGTTATGAGGGGTTATCAAGTTAATGGTCAATTTGCAATAACAATATGTTACAGATCTATTACTTGTCTGCAAGAAAGCACTCAAGTTCTATTGTATAATTCTTATCAAAATACAACAGGTACTACAAATTTATGGCGAACTGATGCTTTAAAGGTCCATACATTGTGGTAATATCATCGAGTACAAACGACATTCATCAGAGTTATGTCTATTCAAAACTGAAATCAGACATAATTCAGAGAGAAATTTTTTTGTGTTTTGTAAAAATTCTCGCGCACTTGCCAGTTGGCATGTAGTTTTGCATGGTAACATATAAAATCTGTGATTGTTGTGAAAAAGAAGAGAAATATATTCAGGTGAGTTTTTGCAAAATTTGACGAAAGTGTAATTCAATCCACTAGTGAACTCTTACAAGAATAGTATTATTCGCTGAAAACTGATAGCTTCTAGATATTAATTGTGTCCCCAAAAAGAATTAACAATTCAGCAAGAAACAATGAAAGGGACACGTGTGGATATTTTACCATAATGTGCATAACAGAAGGAGAGTTACAATTGTTACAATTTACTCCTCAACTAGTAAGTGTCTTGATCTCAGTGTCACCAGCTCAGACTTTGGCTTGTAAATATTTTTTATTAGAAAACTCTCCGATTTTTGAAACCAAAACTAGAATCTGAAAGAGGCAAGACTGTTGGAGACTCTTCCAACACCATCCATTGAAGTTGATTCAATTTCACGCTCATTTAGTCGCATCCTCCATTTAATCTGATCAGCTTCCTCGGCAGTGTCCACATCACGATCCATAAAACATGTCACCTGCTGATCTTGTACTAAATTTATCCTGTAGAAACAGGAGAAATTAAGTCACTGTGAGGATTTGTGCGTCATTGGAATATTTTATGAGATACATGTAAAAATTGTAATTCATTTCAAGTCTCTGTGTTTGAGACGGTTGTGACAAATTGTCCATTTGGTCACAACGATCCAAATTGGTTCCGATTTTCCAGTTTAAAGCGATAAACATTTTGGTATTTAGAATTAAAAAAACAAGTAAACGATATAAGTATCGTATGGGGCTCTTTTGAAAGAGAAAACAGTAATAATAACTGATATTCGTAGATAACAACTTAAGTCTACTAATTACTATCCATTCCCTCTTTGTTCCTGATCAAGAAAGTTGGGTGGGGAAAATTTTCTCGACTTGACTTACAAAAATAGTATAATATTAAAGAAATAATATATCCAATAAAGCGAGGGAAATACATTTAGAAAAAGTGAAACAGGGCTCCGAATAGTTAAATTTAGGGCCTCAAACGGCTGAGGAGTTTGTTATCCTGGGTCCGTGTCTGGGAAAAATCCAGATTCATGCCTCCATTAACCCTACATTCAAGACCACCACTCTTTGGGTACCATGACCATGAAAGGGTAAATCCGCGACGTGCATGTAATGGGAGAAACGCAGGTAATTGCGATGTATGAAAAGACAAGTTGTGTGCTCAGGTGTTGCATATTACAAGAGAAGTCATTGATTACAAAAACACGTCATATTACCATCAGTCCAGCTTTTATCTCAGTTGTTTAAAATCTGTGCGTGCAAACATGCCAATCAGTGCCCCAGTTTCCAAATGTGGAAAAACGGTAAAAACCTACGTCATTACATCCTGAAAATTGGCATCGTTTTCATTCAATTTAGATACATTACGCTTCAAAAGTTTGCAAATGGGCACTCGCTTAGATCTATCATTATTGGGACCTTGCAATTTGAATGTATCAATATCAATGGGTATTGTTTTGTTCCATTAAGGGATGGTGCCTTTTATTCGTTTAAAATAAAAAGTGTACCCCCGGAGGCATGCTTTTAGACTATCATTTCAATCGCAGTGAATTTTGACATGTGTTGTATTGGTCACAAAGAACTTCTAAGTCCCTTATTTGATTCATATTCCACTTTCCCAAATCGGAACATATCGGCGCAAAGCCATTATTTTTTAGTATAAAATATGCATATGTATTAATGTTAATTCAACAGAGTGAATTTGCTTCGTTGCTGTGGATTGAAAGATCCGTATTTGACCATCTCAACTCCAGACAGGCTACACAATCTAAAAAGCTGTAGAAACGCACTTGTGTTACTAAAATAGAAAAGCGAGACCAAAGATTGATGCTAGGTCACTCTAATCAACTGGTTGGATTGTCCCCATTGGGACGTATGCTTTAGTTGATAACCAGTTTGGTTTCTGTCTACTTTGGGTGTGGGGACGAATTCGGTTTTCTGAAAAATGTGCGGCCATCTTAACATTTCATTGTCTCATAACCAGGGCATAAGGAAATAAATGAAACAGGTTTGTAATGAACATTGATTACTTGAACTCTACAGAAATTGTCCTTTCGAAGTATGTGGACATTAATCTATCTTTTCGGCTATTGACATCCCTGTGGGTGGTCTTCGGTGGATTAAAAGAAGCAATGCTCTTTCCGTGTAATGAAATTTTCACCGAAAGGCTCTGTGTCAAATAATGCAACTTTATGAGCATAAATATTTTGAACGACAGATACAAAAATAGTTACCATATGGGCTAATTAAAGAAACTATTTTTGGTTCAGTATCAATAATTTAGCATTGACATTACCTAGTAAAGAAACAACCAATTGACTTTTCAACAACGTCAATACGTGTAGCAGGGGATGATTTGAACAGTATCTGTGTAGTCGTTCGTGTTTTTTCGTAATTGTTAGATTTAGCAGATCTGGCATTTTTGTGGTTAAGTTTAAGTTTTATTTTCTGGTACATTTCTTGACATGTCAGTTTTTTTAATACACATTATTAATTTGTGTTCCGGTAATTATGAAAAACTCAATTTTCTTTATTTTGTAATACGTGAGTTTTGAATAGTCATGGTAAAAAACCAATTCGCTCTTTTAGTCGTGTCTGCTCTAGCACAACGACGTATCTCCTCAATCGAATTTTCCCGTATCACACAAAGTTGGCAATATTGTCAACTTTGTATTGGATTTAAATGTATTTAAATTCAACATTAA
>JBCAUG010006149.1:0-11341 GCA_038406175.1 Haplosyllis leylae | reverse complement strand
ACAACAACCCTTCTTGGGCTGCACCCCTATTTATATGTTGTGCAAGCTGCAGCCTCTGCTCCCTACTTATTATTCATAAACACCTGTGCAGAGGCCTGGAAGGATTCATCTGCCTTTCCCTGGCTGATCATTAATCATAAACCACATTTATCTTATACAACATTAATCTTTCTTATGGTTATGCGCAACTTGGGATTCTAGCCCCTTTCAGTCCCCGTGCCACACGTGCGCTGACAGTTTTCTCGCGGCACGGACGCAGTTGGATCATTTTCCAGCCGCCCGCCGGGACAATATTCTCGGTAATTGTTACAAGTGTCAGTTCCCCAGTTATCAAAGCAGTCTGCAAAGTTTCAAAGAAGCAACAAGATGCAACAAAGCTTCCCACATACCATACCATTAATTAGACCAAAAATCGGCGCTTCAATACAAATATTAGCTTTAATATACCCGTGTAATTTTATACAAAATTAGAGTCATGTCAAAACGTGTATCTTGTGCCTCTGTGTTCGAGTACGTAGCCATTATTTGAGTTAAAGAACACTTCTCATTTCTAAATTAACGGTATTCCAGAACACTGTTAATTTAGAAACAAGCAGTGTTTTTAACTCATACACCAGCTCAGTACTCAAACACAATGAGAGACTAATCGAACCCACGTCAAAACATGGCTGTGCACTTTGGATACATGTATATTATGAATCTTTTTCCTTACATTTCGAATTTTACAAAGCAGGACATTTGTACATTTTGAATCAAGCAGAAAATTTGTAGCACAACTGGAAATTATTACAATTATTGAATTTAAAATTGATTGTCAGATTGACATGTAGTTGGCAAATATTGACAATAGCTAGTGAAATAGAGTATTTCCAGATTGTCAAATTTTGAACAGCAACCTGAAAACAATAGCAATTTCAGCCATGTTAACTGACAAAGCTTTTGAGAGGGAATTGAGTTACCTCCGCTGGGGGGTTGGGGCGCAGGCGTTCCAGGTGGTCCAGTTTGTCCACACATCACGCAACAATTCTCACGAACCAATGCTACATTGCACTGGTCAGCGTAAGTGTTGCAATTGGTCCAAATATTACCAGTGCATTCTGTGTAAAAAGGAAAGGGAAGATAAAATACAGTCAATGGTCGCCCATACTCACACCTCAAAAGAGGCAGAAGCAACTAAAATCGGATTTGTCTTATGTCAAAGTGATTTAATGAGTTTATGAATTGATATTGTCTTTGGTATCCATCATTCAAAACTGCTGACTCGTTTTCGTGATAGAAAATTCAAATATTATGGACAAGTGATAACCAGAGGTGACAAATTGCCGGAGTAAAGGCAGGCGAAGGGTCTAGGATCCACGCATTGGTGGCAATCCTAAAAATTAACCAGCCTCACCTCTCCACACAACATAAATCATAACGGAAACATACTTTGGTACCGCTCGCATCCAAAGTTGAGGGAAGGCAATGTTTTCAGCCTGTCTGTCTGTGCTTCTGTTCACTACGGGGGGGGGTCCTTATCCCATGATGCAATGCATCCTACTGCATAATGGAGTAGGGTCCTCCCCCCTCACCATAAGGAGTAGCCAGAAAGGACCAGAGCACTTCCTCAGGTCCTGAGCTTCCTACCCCGAATACAATCGAGTTTTTCCTAAATGACATAAATCTGGCATTTCTGGCATTTTTGTACAAAATTGACATCGAAAGTTTCAAAATCAGCAAAAATAAAGTTGCCTCCAATGGGATTCGAACTCACAACACCAACCATCTATGGATTAGAATCCCAATGCCTTACCTACTCAGCCACAGAGACTTGTATTGAACAGAATGTTCTAACTTTGTGTTATGCTCCACTTCACTTTTGGGACTTGGAATCATTTCAAGATTTAACACATCTGTTCAACACAAGTGTCTGTGGCTGAGTGGGTAAGGCATTGGGATTCTAATCCATAGATGGTTGGTGTTGTGAGTTGGAATCCCACTGGAGGCAACTTTATTTTTTGCTGATTTTGAAACCCTCCATGTCAATTTTGTACAAAAATGCCAGAAATGTCAGATTTGTATTATTTAGGAAAAACTCGAATGTATCGCGAGATAGGGACGGGGTGTGGGCGATTGGCCTTCCGCTGAAGGGCTTTCTTGTATTACACGAATCAATTTGTATCGGTAAAACCTTCACCTTTTGTTCTTTTGATTTTAATTTTAGTTTATTAATAACTCACAATGTTTATTTAGACGTGATTTTTAGGAATTTTGCTACATGAATTAAATCAAACAAATCAGATGAGCGGAGTGAAGAGTTTGACTTTGGTGGCTCGATGGGAAAAGTCTGCTCTCTGTTGGGTCTTGGCGACTGCAAAATCATTTTTGAAAATTTAACATTCAAAACAGGCAACCGGTGGTGACACTGACAAATTCACCGACCCAAAATTGTGCAGCACTGCTGCTTAATAAAGTGTCTAGGAGTTAGTTTAGGACCATTTTAGTGATTTTGCTAATTGACCACCTTTATATCTTGCCTCTCTTACTACCCCATCATTACTTTAGCTCTTCGTGGGGGCTGTAGGCTCATGTTATTCTGTAAAATTTAGTGTGAAATCTCTTTGCAGAATCATCAAATTCCAGCAAAAACCCCCCTGTATACAAGCCACTAATAAATGCAACATTCTGTTCATTCTCATGCCCTAATAATCTACATTTCAACAGATCAGAAGCATATTGTACATATGGGCCACAGTATGGTTTACTTTATTCTGAATTTGGAAATTCTTTCGTTATTTCAAAAGAAATCATTAAAGAACATTAAAAGCTATCAAAGTGTCGGCTACTCAGATGACATTTAATGTAAATTTCAAGGATACGGTTGTCTATAATATTTGAAGTTTCTATCCTAAAATTGCAGTCAGGAGCTCTGCTCATTGATGATGCGAAAGATGATACGGAAATAATGATGATGATGATGATGACAACGCTGACAACAATTAAAGATTGCATGGGGGTACTTTGACATTCATTAAATGAAACATAATGCAAATTCTTTGAAAAACAGCCCAAGGCTTTGAACAGTGAATGACAAAATGTCATATTTTGTGCTAAAAACGTTCAAGTGAAGAATTCCCTTCTGTGTAGTTTCTAAGATGAGCAAGTTTTTAATTTTTCATCCCCTTATCCCAAAAGACGTTAGCGTTTAGTTTGCAAGAACTTGTTTTTGTGCGTTTAGTTTGTAAGTATTTGATTTTTATGCATACTGCAATATTGATACAAATGTGATATTAGTGGTATTACTGGCTGTACAATTTCTATTCAACTAAAACTTTGTGCATGGTGATGTGAGAATAGAAGCTTTCGTAAAAATAAGGAATCGGAAACAGCGAACAATCGGTTAGCCTAAGAATATCAGTCAGGTTACATGGAAGAAGAAAGTGGCAGTGTCACAGTTCATTTTGTTATGTTTCTTGTTTTATTATGGTCACTAATAGTGTTATTTGGTTCATTAAAGTCATTATATATACAAACTTACGTTGACCATTTACTTGACAAAATCCATTCATCTGCAGGGATATTAAAGTGTAATATTTAAAAGAAGAAATGACCGATGACATACATACAATTAATTATTGAATTTCAACGAAGGTTTCAAGTCCGTCCGTACTTACAAGAAATAAAGCTACAAGCAGCGGTAATGTTGCCTCTCCAAGTTTCACCATTTTGTGGTTTGAATGTTAATGGCTAATAATAGAGACTGCATGCATTCTGTCCCAACCTGAAAAGAGAAAGATACTCTGTTAGACATCTGACAATGCTGTAATCTTTGTTTACTTTGGTTTCAGCTCCAAAGGAGGTTTTCTTAAATAACACAAATCTGACATTTCTGGCATTTCTGTCCAAAACTGACAACAGGGCTTTCAGCCAAAAATAAAGTTGCCTCCAGTAGGAATCAAACTCACAACTCCAACCATCTATGGATTAGAATTATAATGCCCCAGCTGGACCTGGCTTGGGTACCCCCTGGCTGGACCTATCTCGGGTATCCCCCTGGCTGGACCTGGCTTGGGTACCCCGGACTGGACCTGGCTTGGGTATCCCCTCTGGCTGAATGTGGCTCATGTATTTCCCAGACCTGGCTTGGGTATCCCCCAGCTGGACCTGGCTTGGGTATCCCCTGCTTGAAAATGGCTGGGGTGCCCCCTGGACCTGGTTTGGTTATCCCCTGGCTAGACCTGACTTGGGTACCCCCAGCTGGACCTGGCTTGGTTACCCCCCAGACCCTGGCTCGGGTATCCCCCCAGCTTGACTTGGCTCAGATACCCCCACCCCCTGGACATGGCTCAGGTATCCCCCAGCTGGACCTGGCTTGGGTACCACTCCATGGACCTGGCTTGGGTATCCCCTGGCTGGGGTACCCCCTCCATGGACCTGGCTTGGGTACCCACCCTGGCTTGGGCACCCCCTGGTTCAGGTACCCCCGCCAGCTGGACCTGGCTTGGATACCCCCCAGTCTTGGGTATTCCCAACCCCCTGGCTTGGGTACCCATAGCTCAGGTACCCCCCAGTCCGAACCTGGCCATGGTACCCCCTCCCCGTTAACTGACAAACACCTGTGAAAACATAACCTCCCGTCGTACTACGTACGCGGGCGGTAATAACAAAGAAAAAAGTCGTGGTATTTTCATTTGTATGGTCCATGTTGTTTTCTTCAACATTGCCATCAATCTCTAATGTTCTTGACTCATTACAATGAAATGCTAACTTGCATCTGAAAGGCGAAGTTCAACAGAAAACGACATAGGTTTTGTCAAAATCTTCCCATGAACACTCCTATCGTCAAGGTGAAAAATCCAGGGTTTACCATGATACATAGATCTTGGGCTTTTTGAGTGTATACTATACGGTATTGTAATGGTAAGATTTGGAGTGTGACCATCTTGGTATTTTTCTGTTTGTTAGATCTACTTTTCATTTTGATATTCTACACTGAGAACCATATTAAGTCTAAAATGTGTCTTTCAACAAAACATTCACATTCCACAATCAAAAATGGCTTTGAACATCTACAAATGACTTCAGGAAGGATTTACTATTGAAAAGTATTTTCATACCTTTTGTCATTAGAATTATAATATTTGTTGCACTGCATCATATCGATCATGATACTTTCCAACTAAGTTAGGGGCGAATTACGAAGACTTGCCTCAATATGAAAAGTTATAATACTTTTTCAATTTCTGCGATTTCGTACTTTCCAAGAAGAAATTGTCTTTTTGTGGCGCAGATCTATCAATTAAAAAGAACAAAAAATGATGTCATGAACAAAGTTCAAATGGTGTCTGGTGACGTTGTTAGATCTAAATGACATTATGGCAGAATTCTGTGAACAAATTCCAACCAATGAATGAAGGTTAAAGTAGGCCTGCTTATCATAAAACTGCCAAAGACCCTTAACATCTTCCCAAGATGTTAAGGACCTGTCGACTCAACTAACAAGGTGACTCTAACGAGCCACCATTAACGTCACATAAAATCATCACCACTGAGAAAATGAGGCTTTAGATAAAAATGCATCACCCTTTCAATTACTAGCTTTATCTGTAAAGTCACAATCCAAGGAAGGGGTTGAAGAGAGAAGTTAAATTTTGTGAATCCATAATTTACATTTCTAGAACAATACTTTTAAATGTTTTAAATGAGATCTAATTCCTTTTATATACATTATAAATTGACAAGTCACTGATAGATCAAATTCTATGTACTTTTTACATGAGATATGTACAGCAGTTTTGTTTTTTCAAACTTCTTTGGTATATATTTTCATCCAGATTATAAGAGACGGACGAATAATAGACGGAAACTATTTTTCAAAAGTCTTCCTCAATTCTTACGTAAAATAGTGTGAAACATGTTTTGGTTCAGTACCAGATGGGTCGTCTTAACATTGATGATGTTTTTTTTTTACTTTTGCACTTGGCAGAGAAATCTCAACCATTAAATAAGTGAAGTCACCTTTGCCACTAACTCTGCGTATTCTTCTTTTAATTGAGAACTTAGAATGAACTCGATGCATATCTATCTGCATAATTTATATTTAACATAGATCTGTTTTTGTAAATAAGCAATTGCCTAGCTTGGTGTGTTGAGTTCAATTAATAGCCGGCTTAATAGTCGTCATTTCACATGTTCGAGTTTTCCGTAATTACACAAAGTTGGCAAAATTGGCATAAAAGCCTTATGTAGGTAACAACAAAATAAGTTCAGTAAAAAACGTTATCTCCAGTGAGATTAGAACTGCGAACCTCTTGTATGTACTCGAATGCTCTCCTGACTGAGCTAACTTGTCAAGTATTAACTGAGGGTTTTAACTAGACTTTTATTGATGCACCAGTTGCCTTATGGACTCAGATCTCCTCACTGGAGGTAAACAATTTTTTGCTGGATTTATTTTTACTATCCCTTGTGTAAACTTCCATGCCATCATGACAAGCATAGTGCATTTAAGGAAAAAGTGGACAAATTTTAGGGGACATCTCAAATTTGATCCACACCTGACGATGTGCAGCTTTATGAAAACGCATCCCTCAATTTGTCTTGAGACTCACAAGGAAGTACACCGTCGGCAGTGAGTGCCACAAATAACACGGTTCTTTCGGAATTTACCAAAATTGTGCTGGATCAAATTTTATTTCAACCCACACCAATGCTATTTCCCCGCAATGGTCTGTGGTCGGTTTGAAAATCCTTTGGCAAGAAGATAGGAAAAGACGGTCACTGTCTGATCTATTAATTAAATTTAAACGACATAATTCTGTAACTGCTATTAACTACAATTGGGTTTTCCCGATTTTGTATTAGACTTGTTAAATTATGTGAATCAGGTGAATTCAACTAGAACCAGTGAAGCATAGATCTGAAGGAAGTTTTCTTCTGTCTCTCATTCACAGTTGACTTATTGACTGTTGATCAGTAATTTAAATTGTTTGTTGCCTAATTAGTTAAATTAGATTAATTTTCTAATTCAAAATCGGAAAAACTAAAATGCCTAGACTCTTATGTATTCTAGCATTCAGTGCAAATACATTTCCTGATACTGTGGAAAACATCAACACTGCCAGTAGATTTTTGTCTCTTCCAATTTTTCGTTAAAATTAAAGATCAACATGTCGAGTTTGTCAGTCCATACTGCAATTGAATGTGTTACGCGACACCATGCCAATTGGCAATGGGACATTTACTCAGTCATTATTAACATTCCTCAGTGTTATCACTCAACACGTAATATGTTGTGACTCTTTTACAATTCTCAAGAAAACAATTTGTAGTGGACAGTTTAAGTCAAAATGAAATAGAAAAAGGCAAACTCTGTGGAATCATATCAAGTTCTGGGTATCTGACCAAATGACAGAATGATTGAGAAAGAAGGAAAAGGGAAAAAGACATGAAGGAAACATCACAGTTGTAATCTTTTGGCCGAACAACAGGTTGTTGATTTTGTTTACCTCAACTGAACCACATGTGTATTTAAAGACGAAACCAAAACATGAAAATGTGTCATTCTATGTCCTCAATTTAGAATAATCACCTGTGGTGCGAAGTAAATCTTAGTGTTTGGCGCCTATTCAAACATAATGGAAATAATAGTTGTCAGCATTGTAAAAGGAATAATACAACCCCTGAAAATAATCTTTGTCCTCAAATTATCATAGGTTTACGTTCATCTCAGGACGTTGATTCAATAACAAAAAAATCCCATGGATTTTAAAATTTCCTGAAATCGAGAAATAAGGAACCTCTCGAGCTATTTTGTGTCCAAAACCTTTCATTTTGAATTTTGATCACTTTTAATTATGTTTGCTTTGTTAGCTGTGCTACATTTGTTGACATGAATGGCATTAGTGCGTGTCACCTCAAATTTTGATCGCAAAGTCCATGTACTTGAAAATTTAAAGACCAAGTTATGATACAGATATGTAACATTTGGCTATAAAATCGTATAATATAATTCAGGTGACATGAAATTTATGTCTGTCTTTCTGCGGTTTTACGCATACTTCTTCTCAACTTTTTACCAAAAGAAAATTAACAATGGCATGTCAAAAAAAAACTGACAATTGGTTATGTGGTACTCATAAAAGCCCATCGGAAACCACGTAGTAGATAACGTTTATCCTACCTTTTCAAGCCTAGTAAGTTTTCAATATTTTGTGTTGCAGTACAACCACATTGAAAGAATTTTCCCAGCGTTTCATTGACTCTACAGAGAGGTGATTGGTTTCATGTACTCGTCTTTTCCTCAATGTTGTTGAAGACTTTTGCTTTCTTTCGCTACTTTTGATCTGATCAAGTCTGTGGGGGAGGTTTTCGAGCGAAGTGCCCAGCAAAGCATGAAGATCAATAGAAAAAATTGGAGAGTAAAAAAATCTTTTCATTTCCATGGTCGTATCTCAAAATATATTACTTTGGGACGTTATAACGAGAACAGTTGAGTTGTTCCAATTTGGATATTTTCACTGAATTGGCTGAATTTCCTGAATTCTACAAAGCTAAAATTGTATAAAACATAGCTTGTATTTGATGTTGTGATGAAAATAGTCTTTCCATTGGTGAATTATATAGAACTCTCTGTTCTGAAAGAAAGGAATCAAACACGTTTGTAAAACTATTAAAATTATTTTTCTTTTCGCTGAATTCAATGAATTCACTGAAAGATCAAATTAGGAAAAACTCGAATAGAAATTCTGCAATGTGCTTGTATTCTTGAGGCCAATTACTCAGTGTACAATTCAAAATGTTGCGCAGACCAATAAAGTAAATTCTTTATTGGTAATTGTTTTTAGTTAGACTGAAATGAACTTTCAAAAATCAACGATTGGTTGTAACTTTTTAGACCATGACAGTTTTATGTCACCATTCCCTGGCCACAACTAGGGTTTGGTTTCACATGTCAAATCTTGCACAAAAATAGAATTTATCGTGACTAGCCACTGTATATGGAATTTCTGCACCAAAGCAGTATTTTTGTTCTCTTTTTTGCCTTACATTTTTCCTCCACGACACGTTTTTTACGTAACATTTCTGTCGCAGGTTGATCTACTTGAACTTGAAACGTCTGTATATTTGTCGGTCAATTGCCGGTTATTACTTAAAAAACTACATCCTGAAGTTGAAGTCTTTTTAAATTGTAATTGAAAGGGGCTAGAATCCCAAACTATGACTAATGCCTGATGGATGTAGCAAAAACTGTAAGTTATTAAAGCTGTGATCCATCATTCCCAATAAAGCAGGTAAGGGTTGCAGTAACCATAGCCACCTGCTGAACTAGCAGTGAAGCTGCACAGTAGGAGGGTAGGAAACCGCGTGGAGCTACTCATTCTGGGTAGTTGAAACTAGATCTATAAACAAGTGTTTTTAATCCAACAGCCTGTGGGCATTATAACTTTGCAACTGTATCAGGAATGTGTGTGCCACCAATGGCAATGGCTTGTCATGCCTCCTAAAAGGGATGTGAACATGACGGTAAAGGCCTACAATTAAGATCTTCAAATGTAACATTATATTCATGCCTTGGGAGTCTGGTGGCTATGTGAGCCTGATTGTGAAGAGCCTGCCACAGTAGACATCCTGAGGGTGTGAAGCCTAAAGGTTCAACTTAATCTTAGCCTTGGAATATCTGCAATAGCTAGATGGTGTCCAGAAAGTAGTCTTAGGGTGAGAGGCTCTACAGAGTTCATAAACATTAAAGACAGCCATTATCAAATGGACACAGTTCAACTAAGGACAAAATCTAGTAGATCTGTGAGTAAGCCTCATCTTTGGCTTATCACTAAAAAGATCTGTTGTATCTAGTTACACAAACAGACTGTAAATGGAAGCACACAACAAACACTAAAATGCTCCTCAGTGTTCCTAGGGAGCATGGCAGGCTGCTGATACAGAAGCAATACAAGCTAGACTTTAAGAAGGGTGCACTTCATACCCTTCTCTGTTACAAATGCTGTGCTATTGTGATTTTTACTGAGGTCATCTGCTATGAGACTCAGTGAGGTCTCAGGTCAATCATTTCAAGTGTAAATGTTTGCTAACTTAATGAAGTGCCAATAAAGGACTGAAGTGAAGAAATGAGTTCTTTAAAAACACATTACCATTATAAGATTTGAGTCTGGTGTTCCATCACACAACACAACAAGAAGTACCTGTATATTCTATCAGACAACATCCAGTCTAAGAAGTCAAGTGAAGCCCTTATCAGGCACCCCAAACTTTAAATTAAGGCAGAAGAAATTGTCACAAAAAGTAATAATCAACCCTGATGTCTCCGACAGAGGTAGCAAATTTTTTTTTATTCCGGACAGAGGAATATCTTCGTTGGCATGTGAGAAAAGTCTGTATATGGTCAATTTCAGTTGTTTACACTGACCCAAGACTTATTCCCAAATATTCAGTGCTGCAGTAATGTTCCTTTTGTACATTGCTTGGACAGTTTAAACAAGATAACAAATTTGATGATAAATAGTCTTAATATTGTAATTGTCAATAACCAGGAGTAGACTGCTCACATAACCATTTTCAAGGGATTCAAAAAATTGTGACTAAGTCACAATGCAAACAAATGTGAACTTTAAAGTTATCTTCTTAAACAGATCGAGTTTTACATGAAAACCATTTCTGTAATATCCCTTCAACAACAGAAAGCTCTTGAAGTATAAATAGACATTTCATATTTGTTGAGTCAGAAAACATTTTTCACATTCTCACCGTCAACGAGGTGGTCAAGCAACATTTCTCAAAAAATTCCGGACCTTTTTCTGGCATGAATGAGACCTGACAGAAATAACACAAAGACAGAGACCATCGTGTCCTACACACCCCACCATCAACTTTTCTTAACTTATTTTACAGGTACAGTTAACAGTTAGAAATATCAAGAACTTCGATGACTCGTTGCCTGTACGTCAGATTCAATCCCGATTGAACCGAACATCAGAAAAATTGAAAAATTAGATCTAGGTCTAAACACACATTTTAAACGATTTGTGACATTTCTGGATCAAAACAGAACTGAAGATTAAGACTGAACTTAAACTGAACTTATAGCACGACAGAGCAAATAAACATATACGTATTAGTTAAATGTTTGGTCAGAGTGTTTTCAGTGCTGATAATTTGTCTGGAGCCGTTAGGTGAGGGCAAATTATTAGCCTGAAAACACGATGATCAAAACATTTAACTGTTTTAAAAAATGAATGGCACCTGAGGACCACTATATTAGAAAATTTACTTTTCTTGGCCTAACCTTTTGTCCTATTATTCAGTGATTAATGTTCAGAATCGCTCACCACTGAATAGGAGTATT
>JBCAUG010006138.1:0-11342 GCA_038406175.1 Haplosyllis leylae | reverse complement strand
ATGAGGATATCCTACTTCGACATTGACTTCGCTTGACAAATGAAGTTGACTAAATTTCCCTTAATTCATTGCTTCGATGGAGTCTTTAGAGAAGAATTTTGAGAAAATCACCCTCGCACCCGGCATTTTATACCCACTTAATTTGGAGAATGTGCTGAGCAAACAACACATACACCCAAGGTAAAAAGAATATTTGCCATGTTTGGTTAGCCCGCTTTGTCGTCTTTACCAATAAAAATTCATGATATCATCAATACACAGCCCTATTCTTTGCTCCACTTTTTAACATAGTTAGTTTTAACATAAACACTTATACATTAGTATCATTTTTCATATTCATATTCAATATTTAGGTGAGTCCGTGAGAAGTCTTTTTAGCCCAACCAGGGGAAAGTCAAAGGTAAGTTTTTTCACACATTCGAAAACAACAGAAGGGGTTTCTAGTTCTTTCGAGTCATTGCACATTGCACGCTTTTCGTTTATTTGTCTTTAATTGCAGCCAGTATGTCATTCCATTTGACAAGTAGAGAGGAGAAACACCGAGTGAGATGGTGGCGAATAGATCATAACAACATGCGGGAAGGATATGAGGTGGATAGTCCAGAAACCGGACTATCGGATAGCCTTCCCCTGGTGGTTGCAGCGGCGAAAGGAAATATCTCTGAGGTGAAAGCGCTGTTAAAGGCAGGAGCCAATGTGAATGCCGAGGACAATTCAGGAACACCACTAACTACCGCCATAGAGAATGGACACCAGGAATGTGTAGAGTTTCTAATTAATTCAGGAGCTGGTGTGAACCAAAAGGACATATTCGGAGAAACGCCCTTATTTTATGCGGCATATTCAGATGATTCCAGATGTGCCGATCTGTTAATAAAAGCAGGAGCTGATGTGAACGTCAGGGGCATGAATCGTACTACACCTCTCCTTCAGGCCTCATACAACAGGAGTGTAAATTGCACTAAATCCCTTCTCAAAGCAGGAGCTCCTGTGAACATTAGAAATTGCGACCGCCTCAATGCGTTAGAATCATGTTTGACATGTTTCAAAGATGTAAATCCCGACTTAGTAACACTACTCTACGCTGCTGGAGAAAGACTGAAAACCAAAAGTCCGGATAGAAATCAACTGCTTACTATTTTGGGGGCAGACGAAGAAATTAATTTAAAACGTATTTGTAGAAAGGTTATCACAACATGTCTGATAAAGAAAAATAGACATGAAAATTTATTTATTCAAGTCTCGCAACTGAATCTTCCTTCACCTCTGAGGTGTTATCTGTTACATGATATAATTCTGGAAGAGCCCACATCAAACTAAGTTTTTTTTTTTTTGTTTTTTTTTT
The DNA here is from genome assembly GCA_038406175.1 of Haplosyllis leylae. Classification (NCBI taxonomy): domain Eukaryota; kingdom Metazoa; phylum Annelida; class Polychaeta; order Phyllodocida; family Syllidae; genus Haplosyllis; species Haplosyllis leylae. The sequence continues at coordinate 9,997 of JBCAUG010006138.1, read as the reverse complement.
TCAAACATCAAACTAAGTTAATAAATGAAGAATAAATCATAAGTTGTCATTCCTAATCCTGATAATTGTAAGATCTTAATCAGGCTTACATTAGATGACCCGGAAAAATACTCTGTAATGTTAAGTGTAAATTGTGTTGCCTAAATTAAACTTAACTGTAAATAATGATTGTGCACATTTATTTATTATAGACGCGTATATCACATTTAACTGGTGAGCTTCTACGAAGCAACCCTTAGAGGATTTATTGTGATCAAAATCTTTCGCAAGTGACGCTGAGTCAACAGTGATAAAAGCAAATTCAGCATTAATTCGCTTTAAGTTACATGCCCTTAGGGAACAAATTTGCATTTGTAGTCGTATTTTATCTGCTTTGCGTTACAATTTAAAATGGAAATATCAAGCTGAGGTTACCACAATGAAATTTGTGTGTGTGAAAAATGCCACAAATCATCGAAAATGTGTCATAATTATTTGAAAAAAATTTGGTTAGAATAATCACAAATTGAGAGCTTACGCAACAAGTTAGGCTTTTGGAAAAATGACAAATACGTTCACCCTCTGGTGAGCATGTTGAAACATCACTTTTCTCTGAATAAGCATTAAATACGTGAACACAATATTTGCTATGATTGTTTGGTGTACCTTACCAATAAAAAGCCGATTGCCTCATCGTATGGTGGAAGATCAATACATACACCTTTTATTTGCTTACGCTGCTTTTTTTAAACCAATGTCAGCTGTTTCCATCAGCAAAAAAACAAAATAAATAGGTAGCTGTGCATCAAAGACAAGTTTCTTAGCCACGACATTGGATCCACATCCGCATCCATATTGGGAGGTAAAAGTGGATTTATTGTCATTGAGTTAGTTGCTAAACGTTTGGCTTGGAACCGCAATTCAACACAGAAACAGGTAACTGCAATACAACACAGAAACCAATACAACACAGAAACGGGTAAGCTTTCACTTGACCGTATTTTCATAAATGCATAATGTCATATGATACATGGCCATTTTGAATCACGCTTATTATTTGATGCATTGAAACATGGCATGGTTCATGTGTGTCTTCAATTGCAGATAGAATGTCATTCTATCTGACAAGTAGAGAGGAGAAACATGGAAATAGAAGATGGGACATCGGGTATGATAATTGGCGATCAGGGTATGAAGCTAATAGTGTAGAGACGGGACTACCAGCAAGTCTGCCCCTGGTGGCTGCTGCTGCAAAAGGAAATGTGCAGGAAGTCAAGGAACTGTTAAAAGCAGGAGCCCATGTGAATGTGGAGGATGATGCAGGAACACCACTTACTGCAGCTGTTGAAAATGGACATCACAAATTGGTGGAATTGTTATTAAATGAAGGAGCTGATGTGAACCAACCAGATTTTTTTGGTGAAACGCCCATATTTTATGCGGCATATTCAGATTCTTCAAGATGTGCGGATCTGTTAATAAAGGCGGGAGCTGATGTTAACGTCAGGGGCATGAATCGTACTACACCACTGCTGCAAGCCGCATATAATGGGAGTGTGAATTGTACCAAATCCCTTATCAAAGCAAGAGCCCCTCTGAATGTAGAGAACACCTACGGTTTCAATGCCTTATCCTCGAGCCTGGCCTATTCTAGTAAAGGTGTAAATAGCACGCTGGTAATACTACTCTTCGCTGCAGGAGCTAGACTAGAGAATGATCACGGTGTGGACAGACTTCGCGAGATCTTACCAGATACGGAAATTAGACTGAAAGATATTTGTAGAAAGAGCATTGCGACTGATCTAATCATGAAAAAACCGAACATAAATTTATTCATTCAAATTCCCCAACTTAAACTTCCAACACCGTTGAAGAAATATTTGTTGTATGATATATCTTTGGAAGACGATAGTGCATCCAACTGGGTAAAAACAACAGATATGTAATGAAAATGAATTTCGAAACGACAAATTATCATATTTTGAAGAGGCATTTTGTGTATTATTTTAAATTTAATTGCAGTGAGTAATTTTGTAATGTGCATTTATTACCCCATGTAAATAGATTAACGTACATGTGCTACAAAATATTTTACAAAAGTTAAAATATGATAAACTTCTTGAATACAGTAAGCAGTGGTTCAATCTTATGGAAAAAATATTTTAATATTTCAAGTGGTTTTTCTCTCCAAATTGCTTGAGCGAATAGTTGTACTCGATCGTCAGTACTGAAATATTACTGGCAAACTGCAATTATATCCGCTGGTGACAAATCTCTTGTATCCAATAAAAAAGTACAGGTATTGTCAAAAAAAATCACATAGTACCGTGTATTTTTTCATGTGATAAAATTTACATATTGAGCCAAAACGAAGAACAAAGAAATTGAAAATAATTCCAGCAACGTACTACCATAAAAATGATAGTAGAGTCCAAGCTATTTGTACGTGGTTCGTTTTGCAGTTTGCACGGAAAAGTCAAAACTGGTTCCACTCGGCTGATACTACACTAAAGCATCGTACAGAACGTATCGAACAAGTGACGGTGGAAGGCCGAGTTGGCGCACTCTTACAATGAGATTCCCGTGTGTATCCAATAGTTTCAAATGATTCCTGATTGCCTCTCTACACATGTGCCTCAGATCAGTCCCGCGAGTAAACGTGAACTGTAGTAAGTACGCAGGCGCATCCGCAAACTGACCAATCAGCGTCCTGTTCTCACCGAATCGCTCTATACTGTATCCGGTTCCGGTTAAATTTTCGCCGGCCGCGAACAGCAACAACGCGACCGCTGAGTTCAGGTATGTGGTCTCTGCGAGGTAGTACCTCAGTGCATTTTGACCCATTCTATTCGTCATGTTCACACGAGCTCCTGCAGCGAACAGAGTCTGAAGCGAATGAACACTGTATGTTGAATATGTGTTTTCAAGTTTAAATACAGCAGTGTATCCGTAAGAGTCGGTCGCGTTCACATCTGCTCCCGCCTGTATGAGTGTTTCAACACACTTGTGTTTGGCATATTGTGTAGCTAACATTAAAGCGGTGGAGTCGCAGGATGTGGCACTCGCATACTTAGTAGGTATCAATAAAAAAACGGAGTCGTAGTCTGTAGAATTCACACGAGCTCCGCCATCAATAAGACGTTTGATACAATTGTTGTGACCATACTTGGCTGCACACTTTAACGGGGTAAATTCTACATCATCAATGGAGTTCACATCAGCTCCTGCGCGTAGTAACATCTCGATGCTTTTGATACATCCATTACTGGAAGCATTATGTAAAGGTGTATTTCCAACGCTATCAGGAAAGTTCACACTAGCTCCTGCCTCAATTAACAGTTGTGTGCACTCGGGATCTTTGACCGCATAACTTAAAGCCGTTCCAGAGACCGCGTCCTGTGCATTCACATCAGGTCCTTTCAATAACAATGTCGTCATGCACGTCACATGAACGTACTTGGCTGACTCTATTAAAGGCGTTGTTCCCTCGATATTTGCGTTCACATCAGCTCCTCCTCGAATTAGTAACTCGAGACATTTTCTGTGGCCATTTCTGGAACTGTAGATTAAAGCTGAATCGATGCTATGAGTCGGTTGGTAACAACTGCTGCATGGCATCTCCTCCTGGACTGACTGAAGCCGAAAATAGTCTGCAAATCTTTCTTCCATTGCACCTCAATCTGTAAGACCACGAAAACAGAAAATCATGCTCTTGGTTTTGACCTATTTTACATCTTTTATCTTGACAAGTTCAGTTTTGTGATTAGGTTCTGAACAACAAAAATTTACAGCCAAGATCATTCCATGTAATTTTTACCCTAAACTGTTCTTGGAGAAATGTTGCACCATGACACAATTGGCGTCATCACTAATTGCACGTGACCTACTTACCTTCAGACGAGTCCACATGAATTTTAGGGTCTCAGTTTACAAATGTAATCCACCAAATTGTTTTGTCCTTTAATTTAGGACAAGAATTGGTGCTAAAGCAGGTTTTCAGTAGTTTATTATAATACAAAGCTTAACTATTAAGACCAGACCAGGAACAAAAATGTATTGAGATTATCCTGTCGCATGTCAATTGCGATGTAATATCATGTCCAATTTGTCATCACAAACTCGCGTTTATTCTTTTCCACAAACAATAAATATTTCATCGCAAACAGTAATAAACACGCAACATTCCCGATTGGCTGATCTTGGAAGGAGGGAGGGCACCCAAGAACAATTTTCTAAGATAAAGAAGTTTGTGGCCCCTTGTACAGAATGGTGCTCCCTTCAACGGGAAAGTTGCGGAATGGTAATGTTTTCAGTTTGCCCAATGCAGGACAAACCAGAAAGGCTAGAAACCAAGCGCCCCCCTTCCCTCCCCTCCCCCGCAACACCCACCGAAAAGGACCAGTCAGGAATAACCACCCCGTCCCAGGCGCCTCCCCTCCATCCTCAGCGCTCATTGTATCGAAGAATAGCGGCAGAGTTTTACTGAAATTTTACTAAATTGTAGAAACAGTGAACTTTTAGGGTTTATTCACAGCGAGCGGAAGCAAACGCAAAAAGCGAACATTTTCTTTGATGTTTCCTACTTATTCTTTGATCATTTTTGCTGGTTTTTTATCTTTCTCGCTTTCGCCCCGCTTTCACTTGATGTGAATAGGTTCTTAAGTTTTGAAGATGAACACGAAAAATGCACGCGCTCACACTTAGCTAAGTTTGTTCATTTTTCTAAGGAAACCAGAATCGGGACAGGATTATGGTAAACCATCTGGAACTAACCATTTGTACTGTAAGCCACCGAATCCATGCTTCTCATGTCTTCACTGTCATATTTTCATTCCAAAGCTTCTACGAATATTTCTGTCTGAAGTCTCACAAGAAAACATAAAGTAAGAAACCAGATCTCAGCTTATCATCATTTTGCTCTTTGTTCACACGGGCTCCCCACAAATGGAAGTCGCTTTTATCTTCAGAGGCTTCGTCATAAATACCTGGTGATCAAAACCTACTGAGACAGTTGAACATAGGTCTATTGATGTGGATATCGAAAACATTCAAATGGATACTCCTTCACTTCATTTGTTAACGCCATATTCAGTATTGTCTACATTTAATGTTAATATTCACATTAGCTCCTGTTTTATCACTAAATGTACGCATTGGCAGTGACTATGTGTGTCATAAGCACTGAAGTTGTGTCTATTCACACAGGCTGTGTTCACATCAGCTCCTGTGAGTACCAGCACCATTCGTAGGGCTGAATCAAAGGCCAGTACTTTTCAATGAGAATGATACATGTCCCTCTAAAGGGATTAGTAGTGGTCTTTATTGCGGTCTCAGACATTTCCAGTGCTAAAAGCGTTTTAACATACAAAACTATTTTAAAACTTATCTTATGTATCAATGACAAAGAATGCTTTAGAACTGGTCTGGATCAATGATATTGACGGACAGAAAAGATAAGATCCGTCAAATATTCAAACATGGTGCCTGGCAACATCGTGTATTTAAACTATGACACACACACGACATATATTGTCCTTGATGGCTACTTGAAGGAACCGATAAGATTCCCCAACACAGAGACCAGGAGATAAAGGTATGCTCAAGAAACGCCTCTTCTATCAATTTTTACCATTTAGATATTGGCGAGCTTGATGTTTCTTGTAATGTGATGATATACATTGTGAATTATTTATTTATTAGTTCTGGATGACCATTTGGTAAGTTATGTTGACACTTTTTACCATAGGCATGGAGAGGGATTGTACAATCTGTCAAAGTTCTTTGGCAGACAATGTTTCTCCAATTGAAAATGCCGTGCGAAATGGTCACGAAAAATGCTTGATTGCTCTCATTCAATCAGGGGCCGATGTGAACGTTAAAGTTCCATGTGACCGACCCATGTTGAATTTAAACCAATTTACTAACGTCCAAATGTCTACCAACGCATGGAGGAAATTTTCAGAAGCCAAAACCAACAAAAATGTTAAGTACCTCTGCACGGCATTAATTTTGGCTGCATCGGGAGGAAATCACAAGAGTGTGCAACTTCTGTTGGAAGCAGGAGCTGATGTGAATTCTACCATTTTGTTTGGCGGAATTGACAACAACTTTAGGCTAGCCCCTATGAGCGATGCCTCAGCTCTCGTATTGACTTCTGGACACGGTCACTACAAATGTGTTGAAATTTTAATAAAAGCAGGAGCTGATGTGAACACAATTTCCAGAGATGGATATAATTCTCTCATCGCAAGTGCGATTTCAGGAAATGTTGATATAACACGATTACTTTTGAAAGAAAACTCAGTAATCAACAGAAGAACAACATCGGGATTCAATGCACTGAAATACTCCATCATGCTAGACAAAGAACCTAATCTTATTCTATTACTGTTTGCTGCAGGGGAAACATTAAATATTACACTGAAAAACTCCAAGACACATGGAATACGTACACCTCTTTATTTATCTAGTCTGAGGCAAAAATTAAGCCTAAAGAACTCGTGCAGGGAAGCAATACGAAAGTATCTGATTTACTTAAATCCTCATTCACATCTCTTTAACAGAGTGTCAGAACTAGAAATACCATCAGCACTGAAAGAGTTCTTGTTGTATAATATTTCACTGTGATGTCAACATAAACAAGGAAAAGTCACCCAACTCAAAATTTTGTTTTATTGCGTTGAAAGTATCTTACAAATATATTAATATGACATATTTTCTTGTTATGTCCATTATCGAGATAAATCACTGAAACATGATCAAATGGATTTCGCGCCCACTCAGCCCGTATTTTGGGAGTTCTTTTCCAAAAAAACCCACGAAGTCTAGAAACAAAATTGGTCGGTGAGGGTGCCTCCTGGATCCTCCACTGTGTACCTCACTCTTTTCAATTGTAGAACACGAAGCTGAAATCAATAACGATGGCTTTGCGATCAATAGTTGGTTCAACCTACAATAGATTTTTCGGGTTCTAGTAAAAATGGAAAAACTGTGCTTGTTGTAGTTCCCGTTTGAATATTTTTTAAAACTAAAACTTTACTCTCTGTGTGTGTGTGTGTGTGTGTGTGTGTGTGTGTGTGTAGCGATGCAGATGCAATGACTCATCTGAAATATTCCGGCAATCCCAACCATTCCCACATTCCGATCACCATTATCAACGTGAACGAAAATAGAACATGACACATGACTTCTAATTACACACAAAAGGTTAGTACGATGCGAATAAATTCGATGTTATTTAGCTTATCTGACATTTATTGCCACATTTTGTCCTGTGAAACATTCTACTGGCAGTATAATTAAATTGTGCGTGAAAATTCTTACTTCAAACGGTGTGTAAATGAAGAAAACTTTTTTCCAGAAAGCAGGAAGAAATATTTCAACTCGTGAAGGCATCATCAATCTACTTTTGAAAATCTTTGGAGCTGTAAAAATAATCAGTTAAAACATTGACGAACCAACCTGAAGTCAAAACTGAACATTTACAACATGATGTCAAAGTGTTCTCACTGCGATGCGGAGGATCGCAATGCAGCTGTCGTATCGGCGGCGACAAGTGGTCACGAAGAGTGTGTCGATGTGATAATTAAAGCAGGAGCTGATGTGGTCAAATGTGAAGGAGAGAAGGCATTGCTGGAAGCTGTACAGTATGGTCATTATCAATGCGTGGAGCTGTTACTGAAGGCGGGAGCCGGTGTGAATGCAGAGGCTTTGGACATTGCAACGGGATACGGTTTTATCACGTGTGTCAAGTTACTTATTCAAGCAGGAGCTGATGTGAATGCTGAATCATTGTATCGCGCAGCTAAGGGAGGTCACCACAAGGTCGTCTCTTTGCTCATCCAAGCAGGAGCTGATGTGAACAAGCCTCACGAAGCGAACATAACAGCTTTGGCAATCGCAGCAAAAAGAGGCCACAGCATTTGTGTTGATTTACTTATAAAATCAGGAGTTGATGTGAACGCAGTTAACGATGAAGGGGAAACCCCACTTATTTTATCTGCTAGAATGCAACGTTCATCATGTAGCCGAACATTGATACAATTGGGAGCTGATGTGAACATTGCGGACAAAAAGAAACAAACTGCGCTCCTGTTTGCAGCAACAAGCGGAAACGAATATCTTGTCCGATTATTGATTCGAAATAAGGCAGACATCCGTGCATTGAACGACGAGGGTGACTCAGCCTTGGTTTTAGCACTTGAAAAGGAAAAACTAGAGTGTGCCGATTTGCTCATTGAAGCAGGAGGGCGGATGGATACTGTTTCTTACAAGTGTTATCAAAAGCTGCTCAAGCAGGCCTACTGCAACCCAGATCTTCTCAAATTGCTCTTGAAAGCTGACGTTCTCATCAATAAAGTAGATCAAGATGGGAAACATGTTTTACGATATTATGAGGAAGGCAACACATGGGCATGGAACCTCCTCAGACAAAGCGCCTTCGATTTGCTTTTTGTTGCGGGTGAAAAGTTTACTAAAGTGCCAGATTTTATGAGGAGCAAGCGATGTCTCAAATCTAGATGTCGAGATGCGATCAGACAGCACTTGATTATCACAAATCCACATAACAATCTTTTCACAAGAGTTTGGAAACTTGGACTTCCTACTCTGCTTTCCCGATATTTATTGTATAATATGTCACTGTAACTCATGGAGCTGATCGTTTTGACGTTTTATAAATCCAAGTAAATATCCAAGAATGTCAGGTATAATAATAAAAGAACCTTTTTACATACCCTTACGACTCTTTTTAATTTTGAAAACATAGGACAAAAAATCAGGTGGTGAAATTTTTCACAAGGTGGCTTGTTCCGATGCACCCCTCACACCTCTAACACCCCTCGCACCTCTTGCACCCCTCACACTCCTTGCACCCCTCACACTCCTTGCACCTCTCACACCCCTTACACCTCTCACACCCTTGCACCTGCCATTGCACCCATCGCCTCTCATGCCCCTCATAGATGTGCCTACCCTTGCATCCATCATACCTGGTGTGAGGACTTGCACCCCTCACACCTGTTACAAGGCCTTGCATCCTTCACATCCAATGCAAGGCCTCATACAGTGTACCCCTTGCATTTGGTGCAATACATGTACATGGGGCACATGGACAGGTGTGAGGACAGTCAACCAGGTGCTTGGGTTTCAACCACCTTGGATCGAGTAATGGTGCAAGGGAGAAAGGGGTGTGAGATGTGCAAAGGGTGCAAGAGACGTCTAAACTAGGTGTTTGGATCCCTATCACCCTGGATCACCAAAAGTTGATACAACTGTGATTACAGCATGTAATGCTGGGGTGTCCCCACCACCTCCAAGTAGAACCACTACCCCATCTACATTCACAAAACAGTAAATGGCATTCATAGGTCTGCACCACTGGCCCAAATTTTTTGGAGAAAAAGCCAAAACCAACCACTAAGGTGACTCTAACGAGCCACCAATGATTTGTACATTTTTAGATGAAAGATATGTTTCGTGAAGACTGAACGGTTCTGAAATCTTTTTAATTTTGAAAAGAATTTGATCCAAGAATATCTATGGATTTTGATAAATTTATGATCGTACTTGGCGACGGTCGGGTCACCACGGTTCTGCCACGGTGGGACCGCGGTGAACTGACCGTCACAAAGTAGGAAAGTACGATAAATTATTGTTCAGTGACGCATTAATGATTCTCCGGAAAGATTGTTAGTTTCAAAAAGTTGTCATAAATCTTTCAAATAATTTTACACATTTTGAAAATATTACCATTGGTTGTCAAAAAACAAAAAATTGTTGAATACTGGAGAACTGGTTAGATTGAAGTACAATTATTTAACCCTTATCCCACCAACTGCAACTATTGTGCTTTTGCAAGTTTAGCACCGAATGTGCACAAATATATCAAGCTGTGCTTCAGCACGGGTCGTGAAGCGCAAGCTTCACTGGTAAAAGAATGCAAAAATAGCCATTTCTGAGGGTAAGCTTTCCTGCCAACAGTCACATTAGTCACACCTGTAAAAGCACGGACTTTCTC
>JBCAUG010006127.1:0-11342 GCA_038406175.1 Haplosyllis leylae | reverse complement strand
GTTTGATTATTTGGCAATTGACATCTTTTTGACACATTCAACTTAAACCACCTCAGCCCGTCACAGGGCTATTTTTAGATATAAACTGGTAGTTTTTGTCCATAAATTGGTTCAAACTAGTTTACCTGATCAATAAATTATGACTAAGAGTTAGTAAATTTTGACTGTGACTGATTGAATTTGGCTAAAGCTGTCCATGCTATTGTAAGTCCCATTTAAACTGATCAAATTATGATTTGGAGAATACAAAGTCTTTCTATGAATCAGTAAATTGTGATCAATGAATTCTAATAGAAGTTAAATACATAGTCCAAATTTGCATTCTAAATTTTCTGAAACTGTGAATGTTTTTTCTGATATTTAGCCCATATATTATCAGACTGTTATTTATCAGAAATGATTTTTCCTTAGTTGCATTCAACACCTTTTGCCGCACAAAAAGAAAAGCGTAGAACCCAAAAACCAAACCTTTGATTCCAGTTATGGGATGATGACGTGGCCGAGCTGGCACACGACTGGGCAAGTACCTGCCGAGGCGGCCACCCCAACGCTCAGTCTGAATCGTCCGGAGAAGCCGACTACATTGCGGATCCCAACCATCCAGAGTCCGCGCCATTCTGGAAGCTTGGACAAAATACTGCAGTGGGTAAGTTCAATCTCAAAATGTAAGCGTTTACATACGCAACAAGAAAACATGGAATAACTCGGGCAATTGTAGACTGAACGATTAAATATGGTAAATTTTAGCAGCTTGACTAAACAGTCTCACATTTGCCAACTGCAGTAGATCTAACATAATAAGAAATTAAGATTTAAATAATGCAATTAGGAACTGTTTAATTTCAAATTGCTATTATTTCGCGAATTGAAAGAAGATAATTTGAAACAAATGATTAAACGAATGTTTTATTTCAAAATTGATAGCGACATGGAAGCAAACACCACAGGAAGCTGTAGACGCCTGGCACTCTGAGCAACGCAATTACACTCTACGGCTCCAAAACCCCTGCGATAGTGGCGCCATATGTGGACATTACACACAGGTAGGTGCACTCTTTACCCTACTTTACTGTACTCTTTACGTACTTGGCGTCATGGAATACTTAAAATATATTGACCAGAAAGTAGTGACCAGATTTGTTATTTTCGATTTAAAAAGTGGCATTGTCGTTGAATGTTCATGTTGATCAACAAATTAAGTTGTTTGTTCAGTAGCTGATCCAAGAATTCTTAATCGGAGGAAGTGCACCGGATCCATACCATGGAACTTTTTGACCATTTTGCCTGAAACTAAAACATAAAAAAAATCGTTATTTCTAGAGGGCAATCTTTGATCAGATGGCAGCCACACCAAAAGTCACAAAAATGGCTGCCATGACTCTTGTACTGACATAGAGACTTGCAATGAAAACCATACACCATTAAGTTTGGGTTGATCTTCAACTTGAACATGTTGTCAGCCATCATGGATGAATACCATTACCAAAAAGAACAAAAAATGCTGTGATGGCTCTGTAAAAAGTGCGTAAATCTGAGAACTATGTGAAAAATTCTGAAGCTGCCAAAATAATCTGACGAAGAGTGGATATTTTGTGACGACTAAACTGATCAAATATATAATATAATTTAAACGACGTACTACTGAACAAGATGTAGCCGACACAGAATTGGCTTGAGAACAATTCTATTATTTTGCTACAGGTTGTGTGGGCAGACTCCTGCAGGATTGGATGCGCAAGAGTAAAATGTCCCAATAACCCACAAGGTCTTTTGGGTGGTTGGAATGGAGATGTTTATGTGACTGTGTGTAACTACAGTCCACTGTACGTTTGTATTATCCTGTATTTTGATGTTTGATTCTAGTTAATACCGCGGCCTCAAGTGGTCTATGAGAATCATGAAAATGAAATGAATCATGAATAATGAAGATGAAAAAAGGATAAATTTACTTGGTACTTCGATTTGCCAAGCGAAAAAGTCATATGAATTTTTACACAAATGTTCGTTTCTCATGGTAAGATCTTCAAATGCCTCAACAGCTTTATGAAAGTGGGAATAGGACATTATAATTGTTCGGAATCGTAAATCGATTGATAGCAGTAATGGTTCGGCTTGGTTCGTTTCAAAATTGAACTAAAAACAAGTCCTCCTGCGTGAACGTAAGAGGCATACCGTCCGCGCCACACAACTGTCCTGATCATGGCCGGGCCGAGGGAGGCGAGGGGAAGGGAAGGGTAGCCCTCACCTGGCTGGTAGGGAGGGAGGGAAAAGGAGGGAGGGGCACCCCTGTCCTGGCCAGGGGCAGGGGAGAAGGGGTACCCCTGTCCTGGCCAGGGGGCGGGAGGGAGGAGGATGTGGAGGGGAGGGGGGTACCCCTATCTTGGCTGGGGAGGGGAGGGGGGGAGGCCTTGGGTACACTCCATCCCCTGTGGACTGACAAACAAACTGAAAATATTACTTTCCCTCGTACTTTTTACGCGGGCGGTAAAAATGTCACTTAAATCTTTTTCCGCGAAGAGCTTTCGTCAAAGGAAAACAAACGCATTTATGTTTTCACGAAGTCCAAAGAATCATCGTAAGGCAATGTAAGTATAAAGAGACAGATTAAGTAGCACTAGATGATCAATTTTTTTTCCAGTTGAGTTATTAAGATCTTCTTATGTCCTCCAATTATTGCGAAATTGGAAAGATCTCTTTTATCTCACATTTCCTTTGATACAAATGCCTTCTCTTGGTGAAGTAAGTCTTCTGTCCAGTATATTGGATTGTAGAACTATATGTCTGATATTCTACAGGGGAAATTTTAACCTGGCAACAACTCTTCCCTACAATGCTCAAGGAAGTCCTTGCTCAAACTGTCCATCTGGTGTGACTTGCGATAATGGACTCTGCGAAAGTAAGTTTTTTATTGTGGTGAAACCAGTAATTTAAATATTCTCGTAAAATCCGGATCTAGATCTTACTGGATGTTGCTTCACTTCCAGCTTGTGGATCAGCTCCGTCGCCAGTCCCAGAACCAGCTCCCGCACCCGTACCAACACCTGCACCAGCCCCAGCTCCAGCCCCAGCCCCAGCCCCAGCCCCAGCCCCAGGTCCAGCTCCAGCTCCAGCTCCGGTCCCAGCCCCGGCCCCAGCCCCAGCCCCAGCTCCAGCCCCTGCACCTGCACCGGCCCCAACCCCAGCACCAACAGCAGAATGTCCAAATCTGAATTGTGAAAATGGAGGGACAGCCTACAGGAACAGTGCGGAAATATGTAAATGTAGATGCACATCAGAATACCAGGGGAGGCGGTGTGACAGTGAGTTCAACATGTTTCTCATCAGATGTATTACGGTTTTTTTTTTCAGTTATTAACATTATGTACTTGCCCAAGTAGTTCCCAAAATTTGTTACCAAATACACTTCAAGGTCAAATCAATCAAGATGTTTACAGTTGAAACTTTATGATTTGCGACATCTCTGTACTAGTTGCTCACTTTCTGTTGTTACAGAGAGGAGAGACCTAATTAAATACACTATAAAATTGAGTCTAACAAGCACCAGTAGCTTCGTAAGTATCAATATAGTACATCAATTGTTTGAATTGTGACTCAAGGATCAATTTATGATTTTATCACGTTTTCCATTTCAGAATGAAGTGTTTCAGAAATTCATAGAAGCTGTGTCACATTTTTTTAACGAGATAGTTTGTCCCATCAGGATTTATCTGACAAATGTGTGCTGCACTCAAAATACTGTAGAACGAACTACTGGGTAAACAAACAAACGAACACAGACACACATACATGAACGCACTCACGCACGCACACTCACATACACACACACACACACTCAATTTATATTTTTCAGGTTTGGTTCAAGAAAATTTCTTCGACCAACATCAAATGATCATCATGTGCTGGGTAACTGGGATACAACACCATTATCTGGAGGCAGAAAGAAATACACATTTTGTTACTATTTGACGGTTGACCCACAAAATGCATTTTGCCGCTACGCTTACGGGTTGAAGAACAAGCGCAAGAAACGACAGGTTGACTGTACGTAAGAATCCGTTCAATTTTTCTGAACAGTGAAAAGAAAGAAATTTTATATGTCCAGCATTTTGACATTAAAATATGAAATGGATGTTTGCATACATCAAAGAACCCAATTGATCTTCAAAGTATACAAAGTTCCATCACCATTAAAAGCAGTTTCAAAAATTCAACCTTGCAGTGACGCAAACTCAGCCGCTTCTGCAGGAGGATGTATTCATGGCGATAGCGGAAAACAGAGATCAATTTGATGCTGAAATGGCAAACAGTGGAATAACTCTGGATTCGGTGAGGAAGCAAACTAGGCAAACACGGAATATATTAAAATCCATCAATACTTATTTTCCCTTTTCTTGAAAAGGTTACTGATTGCCATTCTTGGAGTTCTGCCTGCATCGAAAGATTCATTTCTTGTGAGCCAATCAGCGAAATTCTATCACATAGCTTGAATCGATTTATTATTGTAGCTCGAAAAGGCAGAATTAGAACCAATAGAGAGTAAAAGTAAAGGCTTTCCCCCCTGGGCTGTAATTCTGGTGTGCACCGCTGGACTTCTCGTCATCATTTTGCCTTTGACAGTATGCTTACTCTTAAGTTCAAAGAAGTAAGTTTTTTTAATATCAATTCATATCGTAAAAAACACATTCAACCAGAACAATATTTTGTAGCCAATGGGTTAAAAAATGAGTTTCATCCTGTCCTCATCATGTTTAAACCCTACTTGTATCGTAATAAATATTATCAAATCATTTTAGCCCCGAAGAAAACAGAAGGACCAGATTTACGCACACATTTGGAAGAACCAGATACAATATCTCCTCACAAGAATATTACGAGTATGGCGGTTCTCCAAGTTCCAAATTCGGCGATCCTTATTCTAGTTATGGGTTCACAAAGAAACATTTAAATTAGAATGTAGAATACACACCGCAGAATTTAGAGAAGCTATTTTTTCTAGGATATTTATTGCGCCGAAGTGTACGGAATTTATTGTCAACGCATTTGGAAATTTAAACAATCACAAATCATATAGACGATGTTTCAAAACGGCTGAATCTTCTAAATATCACAAATTCAACTGAGCACAAAAAGACTTTTCGTAAAGCTTAAACTAAAGTACATAGATCTAATAATAGACGTCTAAAATTCCAAACATCTGCTTTCAAAAGGAACTGTATCGCATCGTGTTAAATGACATTTATGCATGGTGTCTGCAGAGATCGCGATTGTGTTTCCATTGATATCGCATGAATTAGTCATTTAGCATATTTCATCAAGTAAATGAATTAAAGATGGTCAGTGTAAAAAAAAGCTTTTGCTCATATTTTCTTATCTCTGGCTGAATCTGAAGAAGATGTATTCGTCGTCAAATTTAAGGCCCCGAATGTTTTTGTTCAAAAGTCACAAGTCATTGACCTGAGTATGGACGATTCTTAGGGTCCGTTCGCACTTTACGACGACGATGCATATTTTTTGTCATCAGGGTGCTGCACCACTTTCTGATGCCAAAAAGAAATGGGTTTCATGGTTACCAATGAGACCATTCGCACTTTACGACAAAAATAATGTTGTTGTCGTCAAGTGCGAACGGGCCCTTAGTTCAAGTCATTAGCCACCTGTGGATTGTCCTAGGGAAAATGGGAAATCAATAAGTTCACTGAAAAATATTGAAACCAATATCACCATTGACATCTTAAGTTGACATCAGTATGTTTTATGATGATTTGACGTAAATTGCTGGGACTAGGTCATAGTAGTTTTGACTTGATCTGTTTTAAACTGAAAATGACAACTTCACAGAAAACATTGTTGATTTTTGTGATTTTATTTTCTCATCTTTGTTCCATCTTCGGCAATGAAAATGCACATGTAAGTAACTTTAATTTTTGTGTACCGCATGATGTATTTCTGAAATAGACTTTTATTTGTGAACTGTTTTGTAAATTGTAAGAAGGAAAATCTTTCCATTCTTCAAAATAAGTAAGTACACATTATCTTTTGACATCACCGCACTAAGTCACTAGGGACAGAAAAGCTACTTACAAATCGAATTTTTGCTCGATTTAACATTGTTTCTTTTTGAGTGATTTGAACTGAGAACGTTTAAACACGAAGGCACACTGTGATAGAAATTACACCAAATATCACAATACTTAAATAGATCTACCTTGATGTTTCAAAATTATGCCAAATTTATGTGTATAAATGTGTTATATTTGCTATATCTTTCAACAACAAGTTTAACCGAGAAGTACTTTCGCATCGATTATTTTGAAAATCAGCAGGTGAAGACTTTTTGTTTGCAGAAAATTTATTTCGCAAATTGCTAACCAATTTCCACAGCAAAATCAATATCCATTGTACTTCAACAGATTCTACGCAGACAGGCGGAAGACGAACAAACTACGATGGCAAGTGAACAAGCACCCACAACACCACAAGCACCAGAAGCAACTACAACCACAACAGCAGCAGAGGAGGAAACTGCAACACAAGAACCAGAGCCACAAGCAACCAATGCACCAGAACCAGAAGCAAACACAGCAGTAGCAGAGAAAGAAACTGCAACACAAGAACCAGAGTCACAAGTAACCAATGAACCAGAACCAGAAGCAAATACAACTGCAGCAGAGGAAGAAACTGCAACACAAGAACCAGAATCACAAGCAACCAATACGATAGAACCAGAAGCCAATGCAACAACAGGAGAGGAAGAAAGTCCAATAGAAGAACCAGAACCACAAGCAACCAATGCACCGGACCCAGAAGCAAATATAACAGCAGCAGAGGAAGAAACTCCAACACAAGAACCAGAGACACAGGCAACCATTGCACCAGAACCTGAAGCAAATACAACAGCAGCAGGGGAAGAAACTGCAACACAAGAACCAGAGCTCCAACCAACCAATGCATCAGAATCAGAAGTAAATATGACAGCAACAGGGGAAGAAACTCCAATACAAGAACCAGAGCCACAAGTAACCAATACACCAGAACCAGAAGCAAATACAACAGTAGCAGAGGAAGAAACACAAAATGCAGCACCAAAACCTCAAGCAGTGACCATAACAGCACT
The DNA here is from genome assembly GCA_038406175.1 of Haplosyllis leylae. Classification (NCBI taxonomy): domain Eukaryota; kingdom Metazoa; phylum Annelida; class Polychaeta; order Phyllodocida; family Syllidae; genus Haplosyllis; species Haplosyllis leylae. The sequence goes on along the minus strand of JBCAUG010006127.1, from coordinate 4,228 downwards.
AGTGCCAGAAGAAACTACAACATTAAAATCAGAACCAGAACTAGAAGCAACAACAGCACCAGTACTAGAAGAAACTATGACACAAGAACCAGAAAATATTGTTACACCTACAATAGAAAGAATTACAATACCAGAACCACAACCAGAAGCAAATGCAACAGCAGCAGGGGCAGTAATCATGACACAAGAACCTGAGCCACAAGTAACAAATGCACCAGAACGAGAAGAAGCTTCAACACCAAAATCTCAAACAGAAGAAACCACAGTACCAGTGCCAGAAGAAACAACAACATTAATATCAGAACCAGAAAAAGAAGCAACTACAGCACCAATACTAGAAGAAACTATAACACAGGAACAAGGAGAGACTGCTACATCTGTACCGGAAGGAATAGAACCACCCGCAACCACAGTGCCAGCACCAAAAGAAACCACAACACAAGAAACAGAGGAAACTGCTACACAAGTATCAGTAAGAATTACAACACCAGAACCAGAACCAGACGCAAATACAACAGTAGCAGGGGAAGAAACCTCAGCACAGGAACCTGAGCCAAAAGTAACCAATACACCAGAACCAGAAGAAACTACAACACCAAAACCAGAACCAAAAGTTACCACAGCACTAGAAGTAGACGCAGAAGGAAATGTAACAACAGAAGCAGGGGAAACTGCTACACCAGAACCAGTGACAACTGCAACACCAGAGCATGAAGCAACTACAGCACCAACAGCAGTTGAGACATCAGCACCACTTTTGTCAGCTGCTTCAACAATTGATTCAGTAATCTGTCCAGAACTTAACTGTGAGAACGGAGGGTCCGCCTACAAAAACAATGCCGGAATATGTCAATGTAGATGCACTGCGGAATATCAAGGAACCTGGTGTGATAGTAAGTGCTACAAAATAATGCTGAAAAATGCTGAACTAAAGTTTCTTATTGCCATAGTTATTTGCTTCATTCCACTGATTTTAGAAAACTATTATCTATGACATAATTTGAAATAAATGTTAAGATCAAACGTGTTTTTTAAATTGTACAATTAATATTTCTTCGGTTATTGCCTCGTTTTTGTCTCTTGCAGAAGAGAGAGATCTCGTTGTATTTGCGATAACGATGAACATGACCAGTACAAAGAACTTTGTAAGTAGTTTCCTAGAAAAATCAATTGTAGTAACAAAACTATACGAGATGATCATTTAATATTCTCTTCTGATATTTACAGGACGGAATGTTTCAGAGTTTTATGGAAGCGGTTTCTAATTACTTTAACGAAAACATTTGTCCCAAAAGCCCTTTTCTGGAAACTTTGTGTTGCACCAGAGCTACTGTCACCCGTTTGGATAGGTAAGTTCAAATAGTTTAGTTAATTGTGCTAAATATTGTAATTATTGTGAAATATTGTGATCGAAATCAAAGGTTTAAGATATAATAACATCTAATTGAAAATTAATCAGTAAAACATATCATTGTCATGCTACTGAAAAAAGATCCTGTTTAAAACAGGCCACTAAAAATTTACCTAATTATGACATGGATTGCAGAAATTTATCAAGAAATGATGTTTAGGGAAGTAGTCACCGCATGCTTGATGGCGTAAATATAGTAGATCTCGGGTGCAAAACAGTAGGTGAAACAAACAATTTGCTCGCAAACGATCCAGCGTAGCAATTTCAATTTTACCCATAGGTATTTTGCCTATCCTATACCGTTTTCACTGATTTTGTCATTTAACTTACAATCAACAAGATTCAATCCAATGAAGAAGCAGTTAAAAGGATTTTTAAATTCATCCTCATTCGCATACCTTCACCAATCCATTCAACGTTGAATTTGGTTTGCACTGAAAGAAGGTTTTATTTTCCGCAGCAGGCAACATCAATTTTTATTTTAATCGATTTTCACAAGTGAAACTAGATTAGAAGCTCAGGCTTTGCCTCCCACAACTCTCATTCTTTCAATTGCCAAAGTAAGGAGTTCCAAAAATAGATTGTTCCAATAGAATTTGAAATTCATCACTGTGAACCCATGATCTGTAGGTTTGATGGCCTTGCATTCTTGAGGCCAACAGCGGAAGATCATCATTTACTGGGCAGGTACGAAATTGTGGAAGAGTCTGGAGACCAAATAACATACACGTTTGATTACTACATAACCGTTAATCCAAACAACGCATTTTGTCGCCATGCTTTCGGGCTGAGTAACAAACGGAGAAGACGGCAGATTGGTTGTGAGTAAATATATGTTAGGTTTTTTTTGTTATTACCGCCCGCATCCGAAGGATGGGGAAAGGTAATATTTTCAGTTTGTTTGTCAGTTCGGCTCGGGTATACCCCTGGCTTGGGTACCCCCTGGCTCGGGTACCCCCCAGTACCCCCCCCCCCCCGGGATAGGACAGCAGAGCGAGCACTTGCTATGCAGCGGGCAATATGCCTCTTGTGTTCACACAGGAGGACTATCTTGTTATAAGTAGATTCATCTCATTACCGCACACATACATAGTATACTATGGGAAGGTAATGTTTTCATGGATGTCTGTCTGTATGTTCATGGGGGTACCCCAGTCTCTGGTCCTAGGGCCCCTTTCGTATGCATTTACTAGTGGTCCGTTTGGGGTCATACAACCTTCAGCACAACAATGGCACGCTCACAGTGGGTTTACTGGGGGGGGGGGGATAACCCAGTTTCTGGTTCCAGGCCCCTCTCCAGCCTCTGGTTCCAGGTCCTTTCTGTCCTTTCTGTCCTGGTCCTGGCCAGGTAGTACCCTCTGTCCTGGTCCAGGCTGGGGGGGGGGGTCTATCAGGTGCTAGGACCTGGGTACCCCTGGCCAAGACAGGGGTTACTCACCAAGAACAGGGGTATCCCCCACCCAGTACAGGGGGTACCCCCAATCAGGACAGGAGGATACCAATATCCCCTCCCCCAGCCAGGACAGGGGGTACCCCCCTCCACAGATAGTACACGCCACGGACAGGATACGCAGTGCGCGGTACGCTTCTTGCGGTCATGCAGGAGGACTTTCTTGTTAGATGAATAATTTAGCTAAGGTATCGGCGCCCCGTCTATCAAATGAGTAGTAATAGAGCTATCAGCATTTTTGGAATTTTGGTTTTTACTTGAAAATCATTGACAGGTGTGCCAGTACTGATACTAGTAAAACGAAATTAATATTTTGATTTCATGTAATTATATGTATTTATAACCGAGAGAGGCTTTTTCACAATTAACACCCCTTGAACCCTAGGACCCCAGGCATGTCTAATTTCTCAAAAATCTGATGATTAACAAAAAGAAACAACTGTATTATTTGTAGCTGGCTTGTAAGAGCACCCTTAGCTATAGATTTGGTGGGGTCTGAGATATTTTTAGACAAAGAGAAGATGAGTCCTGGGCAGTTGTTTTGCAAGTATTTGGGGGGGGGGGGGTGGATTGGTCAATGTGATTTAAAAAAACTGAATAAGTGCTTCATCGTACATTTTTGCAGGCTTTCTTGTGGGCTTTCCTGAAGGCTTGTAAAGTCTTTAGTGCACAAAGTACAGAAAGCCTTCAGTGCACGAAGGCTCAAACACATGAGAAATTCTGCAGGAGAGACCACAGAAAATCTGCAAGGAAATCTAGAAAAAAGCTCACAAGAAGTGGAGAAGAGAAACCTGCAGAAAATCTCAAAAGCCTTTAGGAAACCCCAAGAAAAAAGAGAACAGAAAAGCCTGCAGAAAAATCTTGGATCGCACATCTGAAACTTTGACTTACAATTTGATTTTACAGCATTTACAGTAAATTATGGTACACATTAAAAGTAGATAGCAGCATTGTACACTTTGTGATAAGGACATTTCAGTTATCTCCCCAATAAGATCATTGTGATCAAATAAAGATGCCGCCACTTGTGAAAGTTGTAAATCAAAAATCCAAATTGCTTATTAGTCCACATGAAAGCCACAAGAAAGCCACAAGAAATCCACAGAACGGGTTTTTTGTGAGATTGTGGATTGTGTCATAAACAAATAGACCCATTGCGTATAGTGGATTTTAGTCGAACCCCACATATCTTTTTTTTCATGCAATTTTGCCAAAGTTCCCGTTCTATTTACATTTAGACTGCGAAACAAGAAAGTCCTCCTGCGTGAACGCAAGAGGCATACCGCCCGGTGCATAGCCGACCTATTCCCAGGGAATTAAGTCCCCCAAAAAAATTTGAAAAAAAAAAAAAATTTGAAAAAAAAAAA
>JBCAUG010006126.1:0-25668 GCA_038406175.1 Haplosyllis leylae | reverse complement strand
CTCCCCCCCCCCCCAGCTGAGTACCCCTCTCCTGGCTGAGTACCCCCCCCCCCAGTACAAGTCAGGCTGAGTACACCCCCCCCCCTGTGGACAGACAGACCCACGCCTGTGAAAACATTACCTCCCCCTCTTACTACGTACACGGGCGGTAATTAGGTCTTTTTGCTTCCTTTTGATGAATGTTTTATTGGCACTCGTGATATCAAGTGGCGTATATCTTCTTTTCTATTGCTCTAATTGTAGTCCGAAGAAACAGAAGAGGAAACTCCAAAATCACCACACAAAAATAACACAACAGACACTGTAGCTATGGTAGCCAACAAAGTTTCTGTAGTAGCAGAAAAGGTGTCGGCATCCTGATAAGAACCAGCTTTTAAGAAATTCAACCAGTCATGTAGATAGTTTTAATATCGCATATAACTAATTTTCAGAGTGTATTTTGCATCAAAAATGCTTTTTTATCTTACGTTGCCAATAATCTACAAAACAGTGTAGTGTTTGAATGTATATATTCTCAAGCTAAAATAGCATTATAACTGTCGTCAGTCAAAGCCAGGGAAAATTGTGTACTTTGTAAGTACTCAACTTGCATAGTTGTAGAAATGTGCGCAGGAGCTTAGGTATTTAAATTCCAAAGCAATGGGACATTTTCAGAAAATTGGAGACTTTTGGGATTCAGGATATGGCAAGGATTTTTTTGAATTTAGTATTGGATCCGATATCAGACAAAGGGATTGATTGACCAAGATACATTGTCAATTGGTTTGTTGAATTTTATGTGTTCCCTTTGAAACCCTTTGCATTGAAATTGCAAGCAGTTGCATGATCGGACCTTGGAAGCGAAACGTTGAGCATTCTATATCGTACATGATGCTTCGTCTAACAAGCCACCAACCTGTGCATTCCTGGAAAACATTTTTATGTGAAGCGGAATTACTACACTGAGATCATTAGTTACTTCGATACCAATGATCTGACCAGGTAAATGAGCTTTTATAAACTGTTTACCCTGCGATCTGTGCCTTTTATAAAGCAACAAGCCACCTCGAGTAAATACTTGAATTTATTTGATATGCAAATATCAAGAAACTATATACACACGTACTTGTCTGTGAAGCTGCTTTTCTTAATCAATCGCAACTGGTGCTAGATGCTTCTTGAGGAGGCTTATTGACACCCAGCTTTGCTCCATAATATCACATTGGAGGATGGGCCGGAAGGGGGAGGCGGGGTTACATTTCAGTCATACCATACTGATTTAGAATGATATGTCTCATTTCAAGCAGTAAATATACTAAATTTATATTTTTGAGCCCAGGAGAAAGTAGGAAAAAGTGGCAGAAATACTATGAAATTAGGGAAATATCTCGAGAGGAGAAAGTGGATATCCTGATAAATTTACAGTTTCATATGCAGTTACTCAAACGTTTACATTCTTACATAAATTCCAGATTTTCAAGAACCAATGACCTTCAAGAGGATCAAAGTCTTGATTTCAATCAATTGGCTACTCTATATAATTCAAATAAGAAAGCAGAACCGAGTGCAATAAAAACCGGGTATTGTGCGAATACAGCTTGTACAATATAGTCGCGGATATTTTGGGGCCGGTGTATTTCGCACTGAAGAATACTAAATGTGCGACTACAGTAGAAAAACTAAGAAAATAAAACACTCAAAGAACCAAAAGATCAACACTTCTTGCCAAACCACAAGTTTGTAATGTGTAGAATTCTCTTTTCCCGTTGATATTATACTCACTACGTTTTTTATATAAAAGTATCGCCTTATGATGTTTATTTTAGAAAAATGCAATAAATAAAATACTAAATCTAGTTTTTCGTTGATGATTTATTTTCCTTCATTAATAAAATATGCGATTCAGTTTTTCCATCGACATCGTAAATCATTCGTTCATGATATTGCACAAAATTAACAATGTAATATTAATCATTGTACAAAACAGCGACGACTTGTACCTTAGATTTATCGTATCACTACCACTTATTGGTATTTACATGGGATTTCTCGTAAACATTGTGATCATTTGCCAAAAAAAAAAAAAAATTGTTGCTTACCAAATAAAAGTTAATGTACTTCATTTGCATCAAATTACTTAATTCTCAAACAATGTTCTATGTTGTCGACCAAAACCATAACACTGGCCAAACTTCGCATTTAAATGTTTGCAAACAGCATTTTTTATCGCAAACCTTCTTCAGCAACATTAGGACACGCTTGAATACCATCGCACAAGATCGTAGTTTACGAAACCAAATCAATGCTGCCAGTTGAACCGCTGTTATTGAACTCTGAGAGTAATCTACTATACGGTTGTATTTACTTCTGTAAGGAAATGTGCAGTTAAACGATCAGCTCTCATTTCTACGGTTGAGAGGTTTAATTGTATTTTTCCCATGAGGAATTTTGTGAGGTCAACAAGGTCAAAAATGCACAGAAAATAGGTAATGTACTCATTGTTATAACAACGATAAAGCAGCATGTAACCGAAGCAACAGGGATATAAAACAACACAGAACTTAACAATAAAATGTACACGCCCTAAATGTACTAAATCTAATATTATCTTCATATTGACATCATAAGAAGCGACTTTCAGACAAGGCTTTGCGTACATAACATAATACAAAAGTCTATGTACATTTTATTTACAGCGGTATCTACAAAGGTCTGCATGTATTATAGCAATAAAGACTGGAATGCCTGACTTAACTCCACAGCAGCAGAATCCATTGTTTCACAGAAAAAATCTGGGGACTCTAACCTTTCGGTTATTTATTATTGTTTAAGATAATCCCGTCATTATTTCATTTTTAAAGTGCATTCTTGAAAAGAAAACACTCAAACGAGTTGATACTGTGAGTAAAGAAATCTAAGGCTTCGATCACACTGACCGAAAGCAAAGGCGAATCACTGTAAAGTGGTAACAATACGTCGGAAATTGTCGCCTTTGCTCAAAGTGTGAACTAAAAGATCAGCATTAATTTTTGATCACAATTTTTTCTTCAGCTTGCTTGCGGCAGCGCATTCTTATTCTAATAGCAAATGGTAGGCAAAGTCAGTCAAAAATCACTTTCATTGTATGCACTTCAAAAAAAAATTACTGGACTCAACATTTTGAAAACTATAAATCACCACGACTTTCTTACACAACATATACATACATCTATGACATCTTAAAATATCTTCAACAAAAAATGATTATTTTTAACAAAATTATGTGAGATAATTTATACTTCACAAGTAGTAGATTTTTTAAAAATCTGTGCTTTCATGTTCGAGAAGCTTGAAAAAATGCTATATTTTGTGCAATAATTCCAAAATATTTCATACACTGCCTTCAAATGTTCTTTGCACAGTGCAACTGCCAAGAGAAATTGTGAAACGAAATGTTTGGTGTGGGCTGTAACAGATTAATAAAGCGTTGTTTTGGGATAATTGCTCAGTTGTTCTTTCATAAAATCGGGGTTTTGGTTAGCTAGAATATTGTAATTAAACAAACGCGCGGGTTTTTTTTTGGTAATAAAAGGTTCGACACAGAAAATCATGAATTTTGTCTTCTTGGTTCTACTATGGTCAAAGAAATGTACAATGTTGGTAATAAGAGAAAACTGCACAGAAAATCACAATTTCGATTCACAAAACATTCGGTAAAATCCTAAGTAACGAAACAGTTTGATTTTCAAACTAAAAACAACAGTAACAAAGGTAATATCAAAAACAATACAAACACGCGTCTAAACATCTCACTGTTAACAATATGGCACAATCACTGGTCAATCACATTTTCATTGTTATGCAGTCTTGTTTAAAAAAAATAGTTAGTTACATAAAATCCGAAGCAGTTTTCTCACTGCCCACATCTGAATTTTCTATGGCACAAATTCAACTTTTGTACAATTTTCGTTGTAAAAAACTAAAACTTTCATTCCATAGGGGAAAAGTGATTTATAACAATATTCCCACTGCATTTGTTTCCGTAAGAACTTTAAATTGCAAAAATACTGATAATGAAAAAAATAAAAAAAGACGACATACACATCTTCTTGATCAATTTGATACAAAAATTACAGTCAGTATTCACATACGTACACACTTGTGGCCCCACTTGTTTTCTTTTTGTGCAGTTCCGCAGAAATTAGCACTTCAAATTTGTTGATCCTGTGCATAAACATTTTTCCGTGTCACTTTCCCTTTCTTTAACTTTGTCTTTGCTGCCTGACGTCATTCAATTAGCATTCAATGTCATCCCTTCACAAAAACTTGTGGTCCTTTACATTCGGGATACTACACACATATTATGCTCGTTCTTTTTACAGAAAATTATTGTGGCAGCTATTTCTCCCGATCGAACGACTGCCCTTTTCTACACATTCACAAATTCTCTGTCAACGTCATCAGCTCATTTACAGCATCACTATATAGATTTCTTTGGATCTTAATATTCGTCGTGGTTTTATGCACAACAAAACCTTTTCTGTAGAAAAAAAAACGAACAAGATCAGTAACCGAGGATCACTCTGAAACTGAGGATATACTGCATCTAATAGAAAGCTTAGAAACATCAGTCTATTTGTCAGCAAGTGACATGTGCAACATAGCCATTGTTCTGGGGTACGATCATACCGACACTACTCGTATAGTCCCCATCCCGATCACTACTGCCCTCAGATACGCTGTCATCCACTCCATTGGCTATGGGCTGCGACCCAGTGGTTAAACTGTCAATAGTCACGTAACTATCATAACCTGACTGCTGCTGCTGCTGTGGCGAAGTACAGCTTGTTTTGGCATCATGTGGTGAAACTCCATTTGATCTTGAAGTACCAAGTGCTTCGAGGCACTCCGGTGAAATGTAACCTGAATTCTGTGGCTCAGGTGGGAGAGCCTGCTGCGGCTTCTTGTGATTAACACTCGGAAAGGCACTACTGTTTTTACTACTGCTGCTGCTGTCCATGTTTGATTCCCCAGTGTGAGGTAACTTAACACCCATAGCCATTGAAAGTGGCACGTAACTACTACTGCTGTCAGTCCCGTTTTTCATTGGGCCGCCTCGGTCCCCGCGTCCTTTCATGGACTGTCCATTTTTACAAGGCATGTTGGCCTTGTTGTTGTTACTAAATCTTGACAAATCTGTCGATTGCACGTAGTCTGGGTCATGGAATGAACTACCTGAATTCACACTATTTACATCCATGTGTGGAACATAGCTTCTGGAATCTGTTGGTGGTTCGTTGGCGTTGCTTCCAGGTGGTGCGACTGAGGATGATGGTGGTGCTAGTACATAACCATTGGTCAATGGTGCATTAGAAACAGGTGGGGGTGGTGCTTGAACACAGACCGCATCATCGTTTTCTGTGCGTGTGTTAGGCTTTGATAACATTGGCTGTGGGGCCTGAACGTACCGACCAGCTGTGGCGGATCCAGGAACTATATTACTGGTCAATCCCAGATCATGGCACAGAGGCTGTGACTCATCACTATCCACCTCATCATCCACATAGGTGTCCGTATTGGAGTCTGTGCTGGGCTCCCTTTCACCCACTACAGTGTAAGGATCGATATCGGAGGCGTTTGATGATTTAAGGCTAGAGTTTGAAGCCATCGATGCCATGAAGCCCTGACTGACATAGTCATCCGCGGGTGGCATCGGAGCCGGATTTTTGTTTTTAAAGGTATCGATGACTGTATCCGTCGAGGCAAACGACCCCGCAGATGAATCGTAGTCCGGCACTGGGATGTCTACACAGTTCACTTTGGAGTAGGGACTTATCATGCTGGGTACGTCATATTCACTGGCGGATTCCGTTGGTGAATGCTGTCCTGTGGGTGAATTAGTCTTTGCAGCAGCAGCATTGGCGGTTGTACCTTTCTCAGCTCCAGCCGATCCAGACAGTGGCAATTCTTTAGGTGTTGAACGCACAGGAGATGTCTCCGGACTAGAAAAGGTATGGTAGCTGGTGCCTTCTATCGAGCAAAGAATCCCGTGCAGTGGCGAACTATTTCCACCGCTACTAGGCGACTCCGGTGCTAGAGGGTCTTTCTTGTAGCCAACTTTGTTATAGCTTTCGATCGATGACGTGTCGCTAGTGTTGTAATAATTGTGTTCAGTGTCCTCGACAGGCGACTCGGGAACAGTGTTCAAGTTTGAGCCTCCAGAAACATTTCTACTACGTCCAGCAGCAGTCTTGGTCTGTGGAAAAAGATCATCAGCATTGTCACGTGACTGATCCAAACTAAGGGGTGTGGTCAGTGTTTCCATTGATGAGACGCTGCCTTCCACTGACTGCCTCTTCTCAAACCTGACTCCACCGAGCTGATTCGCTCCCAAGGCTCCATTGATGAAAACACGACATCCCTACGAATAGACAAAACATTACGTTCACAGACCAATTGCATGAATATTTGCACCATATTGTGGTATTTTATGTCCACAGATTTTCATGTCATCCTGAATTAGTATTGCGTTAAACTATGACTCAAAAATCAATGAGCCGCGGATACACTCGGCAGTGTCTTCACAGATCCCATTAGTACTAAAAGATGAACTCACTCTGAAAGAATATCTGTCCGTACCAAAGGTTTACCACATCATTTCTTAACATACACACAAGAAACAAACCTCATCGTTTATCTCTAGCTTTGGCTTTGGTCTGTTTTTGTCGCTCAGTCGGATCTCTCTTGCTTGGTTCATCAAGTTTTCGTTCTGCGTCCAAATTCCACCAGAAGATGTCGTGTTGTCGTTAAAGAATTGCTCCTCTTCTCGTCCGTACTCATCATCATAATCCGGCTGGTGAAATTTAATTGACAGCACAGTAAATGACCAGTTTCGTGGTCAGTGAACTTTTTCTAACTTTGTTGAATGTTTTCTTCGCAATTTTCTGAAGGTGGGTACCAGTAGTATATAATATATTGTAATTTACATGGTTACTAGGGTTACTTACATCTTGACCGACAACCCCTGGAAGCACTGGGTAAGTGTTCTTATGAACGTTTGCTCTATTTTTCATTCTTCTACAAAAGTAAATAAAAGCAAGTCATGTGAAAAAGTCTACTCCTTTGAATATGTGAAGAAAAAAAATCTCAGTTCTAAACAACTGTGCCAATTTAGAATAAGATGTTTGAAATTTCCAGGCCTGCCTGTTAATAGTTTGCATTCAGTTTTATTTAAAGTATTGAGTTCTATATTTGGTGATATTTAACGAAGGTGACAGATGTACAGTTGTAAAATAGAAAATGTAGACCGATTAATTTTTTGCCGATTCTGTATTTTTTTCTCCGAAATGCTTACCTGCAAAAATAGAATATCCCAATGGTAGAAATTGAAACTACAACAATACTGACAGCCACAATAAGTCCTATTTCCCATGCTCGCAAACCTGTCAAAGAAATAAATGTGTATTCCGTCTCAAAGAAAGTTTTCGAAGACATCATCCTTCCAAGAGGAATAACCTCAGTCACCAGCTTGTCACTTCAAACCTTTGGTTCGCTGAAGATATTATTTTTCAAGAAAAAATTCATCAAAAAATTCATAAAGGAAGAAATCATCTTTTTAAAAAATTGCTTTTGGTAAAAAAATTCTTCACTGATCAGAAATTATTATTGTGTGACAACTGAGCTCCTAAGGTAAAATATTACCTCAAATCAAATCAAGAACCGTACCTGAGAAAAGAACTTCTTTCTGGATAGGTTTAGACTGATCCTCAGAGTGTACTCCAAAGGCATCAGCACTTTTCACCCAGACTTTGTACACTTTATCGGCTTTAAGTCCAGTCACGGTGTGGGCCGTCATCTCTCGGTTCACATTAACACTCTGTGGACCTGGACCACAAATATCATATGAACATAGACACAGGCCAATCCAATCCGACATAGTAATTTACTCGAAATGACACATTGATACGTTCACTTTCATTTGATGTCTTAACTAACAACACGTAAAAGTTCAAGAAACTGACACTAAAAGCCTTGTTTACATGTAACGTCTGCGTTTGCGTTTGCGTCAGACGTCATGAATGGGTTCCATATGCCGCAACTGATGTTGTTTACACTTGACATTTACATTTTTAAGAACGTGGCGGCAAAGATCAAAGGAAAACGCAAACGCAGACGTTACGTGTAAACCAGCCTTTAAAAATATGCGAAGAAACTGTCGAAAGTACGTTATCAATACTCCACCTGTATCGGTTAATCATCTGATATTAAATTATCAATGTTGTGCGAAAATAAGTTAAAACCCAAGGATTGGTTGTTACACGTGAAACGAAGACAGTTGACAGCTGCTAGAATATTGATTCTCTACCAAGTCAGAACACACGATGACAATCAGCAAAAACGCGCACGAAAGTTGAGTGCCCTTTTGTAAACGACCTTGGCTGTTTAAAATTTTTTTTCACGTTGCAGCTGGCTGCTAAATGTACGCTGTGACTGAAGTCATTACAAGAGGTGCTGAATGTTCACAAACTTACTTTCGCAATCATCCACAACACAATAGTATATTGTATAGAAGAGAATGAATCCGGTCTTTTTACAAAGTGGATGTTGCCACTCGACTCTCAATGTTTTTGGTTCTTGGTGTCGACTAAAACTGAAACTTGTAGGTGCCATGGGTTCTGAAATGAAAGACGTAGAGTACAACATCCAACAGTCGGTAGATTTCGGCAGTTTCGCCAGCTGTGCAAAACTTTTCCCTTGGAAACGTTATCAGGAATCTCATATATTTTAAGCCGAGAATACATAATAGAATTTAGCGGATGAATGAATTTTTCTGTACTGATTGTAAAGAAGAGTTCCTGCCTTGTAAATGTGTAATAAAACGTGACAACTGAAGAAGGGTGTGACACAAATGATAAGGGTAGTAATCCCATCAGACAGGTGTTTTGTTTTGTCGATGTTTAACAAAGAATGCTTAAAATCTATACCAAGGGAAAACGGTCTTAGAATTATGAAACAATCATTAGGGTTTTTTTAAACCTGAAAATGGATGCCACCACCTAACAGAAAGACAAAGAATAGCTTCTGCGTTGGAATTACGCTGAATGTACATTAGTCACCTTTCCCAGCTTGGTACGTGCAGTAGTTCCACTTGATGCCGGTACTGACAGTCACAGTATTGATTGATCTCCGGCCCCTGTCGTGAACGTTCAGAGGCATTTCCGATTCCACTGACAAGCCGAACCTGTAGTTGGCATAGTTTTGATTCGGTTTCAGTTGCAGTGTGTAGTTGGTAGTATCACTGTTGACCTTTATCCAGTCCAAGTCATCCTGTAAAACCGAAATTCAAAGATCGATGTCAAAACTTCCTTTCCTTGACTTTTCTTTTGATAAACAATAAAACTGCATTTATGTTACATGGTTTGAATTCTCGCACACACAAACACACAATGTATTCGAACGTTTTTTTATTTGCTCTATGTAAATGTATTCAATGAAAATGTATTTTGTTGCATTATGATGAAAAACAATATAATTGTCAACTGTTCGCATGATAAAGTTTCTGTAGAGACGAAGAAGCACCCAGGCGACTAAATATCCACTCTGGCTTTAAAACCCAGAGCAAAAATCACCAGAAATAATAATAGAGCGGGTCTAAATTGTTGCTAACAAAATTTTAAAACAAAGTTCGTCTAGAACGAACACATGGTGATAATAATACATACCGTGCATTCGTGATGATTTGCTTCGCACCAATAGATGGTGTAACCAACTGCGCTCTCCACACGCGTCCAGTTGAATACCACGGAGTGATTATCTTCTTTGTCATTGGCTATCGTGGAAAACAGATCCGGATTCTTCACTCCTACAAACAATACAATGATCAAAAATTATCACAAAACATTTTGTATTAATCACTTACATGTTAACATACCCTTAGAACTAAACACATTCACGCTTTCAATATGGCGATGCATCTGCATATACATTGCTAAAATTGATACAAACGCGAAAATAGTGAAAAAAGTCAACATTACTTGTATTTTTCATCGTGGATATAATGACGGGTTTATGGGTAAGTGACGTGTTAACTCCCGCCTCCGTTTCGCCGTCAACGATGAACCTGTAGATGAAGTTCTCTCGCAGTCCTATCTCACAGCTGAATTCAGAAGCAGGCCACGGTGACGACGTCCACTGCTGCTCAGTGGGCATAGCCAACAGGGTGTAGTTGATCCAGTAACGTGTGATGTTTCCATTGCTGAGGTATGCTGATACTCTCTGCAATGATCGAAACGCATTCATTCCTTCTTTCTTTTTGTAAGCGTTACGTAGCCATGAGAGTTCGTTGTATTGCGTATAGACAGACATGGATCCACAACAACTACATCGATACCCACTTCTCTCATAGACTAGAAGCAGCAAAAACTTCTACAATTGTCTTTGTGTGTGTATGTGGGGTGTGGTGAGGCTGGGGGGAGGGACATATTGTACTAACCTTCCAGTATAAAATAACTCTGCCGTTATCTTTAAACGTGAATGCTCCTTCCGTGACTTCTGGTGTTGCTGCAGGCACTGCAAAAAGAAAAAAAATCTCGCCAGCTTAAGTAACATATTTAAACAGCTTTCCAAAGAAACTGTTTGCCAGCAATCACCAATTAAATTACAAGACAAAACCAGAAGTGTTTTTATTTACAAATTGACGTACCGTCTACTTTTGTTAGAAGGGTGACGGTTTTCTTCGGACTCCAGAAACCCCGCACCTGAAAACAGGTGGTGTTTCTCTTATCCAGACAGTAATCTCCCGGACCTTTGGGTGGAAAGATGGGTATACTTGTCACGGACACGTTGTATTTTGTGTACGGCGTGAGATTGCCCAGAAGAGTCCAGTTCCCTGTGGTGTTCTTACTCTGAAATCAAGTTTAAAATGATGCGATACAAGAGTGAGAAAGTACCATTTTGAGGTCAAATTTGTGAAGAAAATTTCCAGAAAATGAAAGAAATCACAAATGAAATCAACAGAAATGTGCCAAGGGCCCAACGAGCCTGCACCTGAAATGACACTGACTATATTTCCACAGCTCTTATTTACTCGAAAGGGAAGAGAAGGGATCATTCCTCGGTGGTAAACTCTCGCTACAACTACATTAATTTCAGAACTAAAAATAAAACTCAAGGTCAAACAAGTCTATCAATGGGTTCTCTGTCCACAAATACTAACCTCGCATTCCATCCACTCGTTTTGACGTTTGTCAAAGCCGCACCATCTCACGTTGAACAACACTTTACGTGTCCCTCGTAACAGTGGATCAACCGGCGATGTCCAGTTAACTGTTAGGCTCCGGCTCTCAGCCTCCTTTAGTCCCAGAGTCTGAACTTTAGCCGGCTCCACTAAGAGAATACAATGTGATAACTACGTAAACACTCTGGTTATATGACTTTTTTCTGAAAGGTCCTTTTCATATACTCTTTAAACGTCTTTAGGTTACTTGAATTTAGCAGAAATAGTAGCTTGTCGAATAAATGTAAATTTTACCTTACACGTGAATTGTACTGAGTATAAAAAGCAGAACTATATTTAACGCAAAAACTTATTATGTTACGAAACAAAATAAGAGTAACTTTTTTACGCAATCTGAGCTTAGGAATAAGGGATTTATGGGGCGGGATGGACAGCACCAAAAGCAAGCACGATCATATCTATGACAACTACATATGGCGTGTTAAGATTGGCATGCTTAAGCTTTACAGAATATATTTCCCAAGTAAAATGAAAGCCAGAAACATTGCATTGAAAGATATAATGAAGAAAAAAAAGAAGGCAATGGGTTAAGAACTGTCTTTGAACACTCGCTTCCACTTTTTTCATTTTTAGGCCAATCATTTTCCCGTCATTGTGTATTTTTTTGCAACATATTTTGTATTACTGTTGCTGTGCCAAGATCTGAAAACTTTTCTGCATATAACGAAGATATGTATCAAATAAAAAAAAGATTAACAGTATAAAAATAAATACGAAACGTTTTGGAAATGCAATGTTAGATCACCATCAGTAACGTTATCTCGTATTCATCATGCAAAACGTTCAGTTGTTGAATTTTTTGTTTTTACACGTTTAAAAAATGTATTGTGCCATTTAAAAATAAAGATAATTACTTCAGGACAAATGGTTGATAAGCCAGGCTTTCACGGTCAATGTTCTCGCTAAAAGTATCATCATCCAAGGGGATTTTTTGCTTACAAAAAAAAAGAGACCGAAAAAGCATAGGTCAAGTATTATTGTAACTGCGCAACTGATTAAAATTTTTACTTGTTTCATATCTCAAGGAAAGGTGAAAATTTCAGCCGCGTGAGGTTTTTGTCTGAAAACTTGGCCGAATATGCATTTTCCCCCCAAATTTCTTTCCATTGCAACAAACATTTTCCATCAAAGCAACTATGTTCATGGAAAGGTCACTTCACACGTTTGCATTTGTAATTGCGCTTGCGAGACAAAGAACTAAATATTCGGGTTAATCAATCTCATCACCGAGATCGCAAACGCAATTTTGACGAGTGGGGTAAATAAGCCTTGTACTTGAGGTTGCATTAGCACTGATCGAAAGCGAGCATTTCTTTGCTGAAGTTCAATACGTAAATAGTACATATTCCAGTACCGTCTGAAAGCGTGATCGCTTACGCTGTTCGCTTTCCCGCAGTGTGAATGAACCTCAACTGTTGTGATAGATTTGTTCTGGCAACTACATGCACATTCTTTGAACGTAGTGTTTGCATGACAAATATGAGACACGCACTTTTTCTCTCTTATTAGCTATGATTTTTTTTCAAAAGAAAACAAAATATGTGATCATATGAAATGTAAACCAAGATAAATCATATGCTGCTGAAAAAATAAATGACAAAAATACATTATTACCATGCTTAAACGGTAAGTCACTGAATGAATCGACTGAATACGTGCTGTTGACATGGTTTCAAAATACGTTCATGCAATTTGCGCAAAAAACAAAAATGGGTTGTGTCGTGGGGGAGTCAAAACATCTCTAATCAACTTGGAATAAATCTAGAATATATTTCGCGAATGTTTGTCACTGCAATAAAAAACAAAACAACAACAACATCGGTTGTTTTTTCCCTAATTATGCGGACGGGGGATGTTCGCGAAACGATGTAAAAATACATGGGTCACAATACAAAGTATCTATCGGACTGCACTTCTTTGAATATCCTACCAGCTGACCTGCCCAAAACTAAATTATAGGTATCGACAATAGACAAGACTTTTTTTTAAAAAAAAAGTGGTGGCCACTGTTGCAGTCCCAAATCAGGGACGAATGCACAACCACTTTTTTCTGGATTGCGGATTCCAGTTTTCTGTCCGCATGAAACGTGTGACGCCACACACGTTTTAAAGAAGATTAGTTGCTGTAGGGCGTTGATCTGAACATGGAAGCTGAGGTGAAGCTGATTTTATCACGAGTTCTGACATTCAAGTGAAAAGGTTAACTTTCACATCTGTTTTCTAAATTTCTCAATTGGCCTGTATTGTATATGAACTGAGTTTAAATTTTGTATCGGAGATATCAACGCTTGGTGTGATTACAGTGCTAAAACTGTAGTGGAAAAGCTAATGAATCTGTGCAAAAATTCCCCGGTTGGGGAGTTGAGGAGGTGGATAAGTTACTGTGTGTTTATAAGGATTGCGACTGTAAAGTTTCCGACTGTAGAGGGGTCGGGGAGTCAGTTCAAAGTGAGCATTTAAACTACTTGTTTAACTTGTTACGCAACATTAAACTGTTACTACAGAGCAAGGGGCGGGGCATGCGTAAGTTAACGTCTCTGCCCTAGTGTCACAGTATAAACAACGGTGTTAGAACATGTTATTGTACGCCACGTTTCAGCATGCTAGATTTCAACGATACGGCTGAGATTAGAACGAGTACAACGGTAAACGATATGGTTGCAAACGGCATTAATATTGCTGCTCACCAGGACAGTGGAACCCAGGTACATTTCTTTACTGCTGCTACTAGCAGAAATTTAAGAATCACAACTTCGCAAGCTTTTGACAAAGTTGCTTCAAGCCATTGAAAAAGCGTGAATTTTTAGCAATCTAATGAAGATACCCGTAAACTGTATGCATTTTTTTTCAACTCACGAAACTACAACAGAAGCTGTACACGTCTGCATACAAGTAGAGCACGTCTGCATACAAGTAGAGCACAATTTACAAAGATATCTAATTCCAAAATTATTATTATTATTATTCCATGGGTGCCACTGCATCTTAAATGCTTGATATATCTCATGCTGAATAATGTTCCATGCATAATAATACTTTCTAATCATAACACAGCTAAGCCCCCATTCAAGTTTTACGAGGAAATTTTTTCAAAAAAAAAATCTTTGGCAAATCTTTGGTGGTGACAAAGTATCAGTAGATCCGTACTGCTTTCAAATAAAAATTCAGTGTGAGCACAGATCAACAAACATCAGTGAACTCAAAAACCCATCATGCAGGATCCCTGAGCTTTACTACCACCTGTCAAAAACCTATGTGGTTTCGGTTATATGTAATTGTTATCTCTGGAAGAACCCCACGTCAAGGTTATTTATCCTATATTTTACATGATCATGTTACAAACCAGTTTTTCTTTTCTGATGAAATGTCAACTGTCATCTTTTTCTTCCTACACTAAAATTTTATACATTATGTAATTGATACATATTAGCATCTCAGCCGGATATCCGTATCTTTTAGACGCTTTTTAAAAACTTTTACGTGATTTATCTCCTGAAACCAAAGCCACTGCCGACATAATAATGGGATAATTGAAGCTGCCAAAGAAAAACTTAAATACTACAACAGACGTCTCAACATACAGTCATACTGATAGATTTTGAGAACGACGAAGCATGCCGAAGGATTGGCCAGAGCGTTGGACTACATTCACACTGACCGACAAGTACACCGATTCTGCTACGCATACCGATTGCGATGTTCGGGTGACAACGGTTGTCGTAGCAGCATTAGTCATACAATTTGCTACATTGAATAAGTAGCCCGCTACTATGTTTCTAATGAGAATTGATGAGGTCTATGTTAAAGCCTAAGGCCCTGTTGGTAGCTATTCACATTCCAAGGCGTCGGTTTTTGTCAAATATTTCGCCATAAATATGCGAGTATTTTTGCCAATGTCATGACACATTATCGGTCTTAATATTGTTAAAACATTTATGGCATAAAGTAGCCATTCTGACGCCTTTATTTATTTTTCATTTTTATAATTAATTATAAAACTGGAAACAAAAATAACTACTAATTGACTTGGTTTCAAGAACACATGCAATTCTGGAAACATGGTTCTATCATTTCTTTTTCTCAGAAAATCTAGTTCTATTGTAAGGACACTAATGGGAGGGAGGGAGTTCACATAATATAAATCGGGCAATAAAGGCTCTTCATAGAAAAAACACTTGTAATTTAGGTCAATATGACCTAATTTTAAGAACAATATTGCAGTATTTTGTTCTTGTTGTTTTCATGATGTGGTTGTTTTATTACTTCCTTTCCGAGGAAGCCTGGTTCCACTACAATGTCTTCACAATAGTGCACCAGCACCCATTACTGATAACCTGCCGATCAAAACACGTTCCTGCATTTACCCCAACTAAATCTGCGTTGCTCTAAATCTAATAGGTCTACTTTTACGATGCTTTTGGAGTGCAAATGCGTGTATGTTGTAAGTAATTTGCTACTAATATCTAAATAGCATTGTACGGTATATTTTGTACGCACATGGTACAATAACCCGCTCTCATTTTTGCGGATACTACAGTTTTCCATTACGAAAGCAGCGCGGATCACAGAACTGTCCTTTTACAAGTGGCAAGGAAAGATAACATGCAATCAATGGTAAAATAGCATCAGTTCAAAAGTGTCCTCCATAAATATATGCATTGTGCATGTGGTGTCAGGACATACTAATCGTGTAACTTTTCCTGAATTTTCGCCTGGTAGGGCTTGAATGCAATATTTTTTTTCTGAGTGGGTTTCAGGAAGGATGGTAGGGAAGGAGGGGTGGAAACTCAAAAGAGTATTGAACAAAACACAAGGTGAAATGGTTTGGTTGGGATGGAGGACTAGGGAAACGAGGGGGTGGAAAGAGCAAGATTATAAACTTCATAGTAAACGTTTAATTGTATATCACACCTGAATTTCCCTCAGAAACGGTTAAGTGGGCGACACGTATTGTGATAGGGGAAACTGCCGCTTGTAAGCCAAGAACACATCACCAAAGATCTACCGTAGAACATCTTTACATTTTCATTGGCGTCGAACGAGGGAAGTTTACAATTCACCACAAAATAAAGTGCTAACCCGCCAACAAACAACTATAATAACTGTAACAATAACATCCCTACAGTTCTTTATTTATACCTAAGAACCGTGTTTCGATGACCTCAAAACGTGGCATCTGGCTATAGCCTAGGGAACTGTTGGCGGCCAACATCACAAAATATTTTAGGCCCTCATGGAACGGATCGCGCTCTTGGCCACTGGACAATTTACTGTTTGAAGTCCAGTGGCACGCGTTCCCCGCTTCATTTACATCAGCGCAGAGATATGTATGATCCAGAATATGCTGCCGACTCGAGCTGTGGCCACTGCAATGACAAACATCGCATGATAATACTTGAGAAATCTCGTTTTTTGGGCAATCGTAGATTTTATTGCTGTATCACCACACCCTCTACGAAGTCGTCACTACACAGTTGACAAGGTAGTGGGCAGAGAAACCATTCCGCTCTTGTGGCTACATTACATACAAAAACAAAACATTTGCGCCGGTATCAACTGTAAAAGAATGAATGGTCAAAGCTTTCAGTGAAGAAAATGTTACCAAAACATTTAAAAATTAAGAGTGAAAATTACGTGTTTGTGCGTCATGGCAACAAAAAAGTGCTGCTTGTCAAGTACGGCTTGAAATCTGCAACTGTCTGTTCCCATGACAACCAAAATTATGACAAAAGTTGTGAAAGCAACACAACATATTATTCGGATGGCACACAGATTTACTGTCACTCAAAACACGCGAAGTCCTGAAAAATGCAGCAGAAACAGATAAATGTATAGGAGGAAGAAAATTTCTTTAAAAAAAACAAATCAACAATTTGTCACTGTTAGGTACGTCCTAAATACATCGGTTACCAATAAATAATTTTGCTGCACTTTTGCTTTTCATTTACTGTTCGGAAAAAGTAATTTCCAGAATTTGAAGTAGCAATTCATCCAAATTCAAGCATTAATGTAGGTATCCGATGTTCTAGAGAAATAGTGAAGAAGAGGTACACTTTGTCACACTAAAATACAAGTCCGGCAAAAGTTAATATATAATCTCTCAGAGCCTATCAGGTTAATACTGTCTCAGAGTGGAAACATGGAAAATAACCGTTTCCCTTATTATTTCAAGTCCCGCCCCATTAATTCTCGACCTAAAACAGTACCTAATTACAAAGTGCTGTTCAACGTCAGCAAAGAGACAAAGCAGATACACTGCAACACTTCCAGTACTAAGCAACAACATTTTACAGCGACTGTTTTTAACTCATTCTTCAGCATAATTGTCTCATGATTACCACAAGATATTCCGAGAAATTTGCATCCTACCAGGAATTCTTGCTCGGCAATCTGAGCCTTTTGCTGTAAATACAATTGCAATTGCTTTTTTTTCCACAGAAACCTAATATAGGTGCAATTTCCTTCTGTTTCCTTTGCTAATTTGACAGAAGATAAAAATAGGAAATGGAACAATTCACCAGGGCACAAATCCCTTTGAAACAATTCGAAGATAATCAAATAGAAATAAATGTTTTTTTGAAAATAATAAGCCTAACCCTAAAAATAACCCATTTTGGAAAAAAAAATAATAAGGGGATAGATATTCTGAGAGGAAATGAAGTTGCACACTCAGCGAAGGACCATCATTTAACTCAAAGAAATGGTGGAAGCAGTGTCTGTGTCTAATCGTGTCTAAGTGTTTTCTTCAAAGGTGCATCATTTCTAAATTCTAAATCCTCCCATTTTACTGGTTTTGTTTTACCTATGTATCTAGTGTAAATGGTATACTGCGGTGGGATTACAGCACCTAAAGAGTTGTTTGCCTCTATCTCAAAGGTGTAGGTGAAGCCAGCCATCAGACTATCTTTTTTGTCATTGGCTCGCCAGGTACAACTGCCTGGTCTTCTATGTGGACAGTGGTACCAATCCTTGAAATCCACTGGCCTACATGTATACAGTAGTATTCAGGTAGAGCTATTGTTATCTGTCAGACCAAAATTGTCACTTTTCGCTTTGGGGAAAAATCCATTTTGAGATGCTTTGGGGAAAAATCCATTCGAGATGTTCCAGATGTTCTACATTTCATGAGAATGTTAATGTAATACCCACAGAGTTGATTAATACTCACTGCTCAGAGTTGGATGCTCAGAACAGCACAACACCCATCCCCTTTTCTACCCATACCTGCCTACCTAATTTTGCATCAAGTTATCTGGTCGAATCCACTTTTTAAGATAGTTCTTTACAACACTAACGTCACAGCCACGTGTTCCGTGACAAAACGTAAACAGTCATGGTTCACTGACTATTAGCTGCACAGTTTTACTGTGGTCAATTGCAGTGTAATCTGATGGTCGATGGATCTTAAGCCTTGCTCACACTGTTGTGGCAAACAACAACTTTTGGTCTTCAAAATACCATTGCCATGTGAACATCATCATGTTTTGCCATGGTACCCATTCGTGACGTCAACAATTGATGACAACAAAATAATGAAAATTATGCCATTGCTGTCGCAGTGTGAACAAGCCTTAAGCGCGTAATTTTCGTTCACATCCCCTCCCCAACCTTCCACTCCCCTCCTTACTTCTGAACATCAAACGCTGAAGCAGATTTTAGTACAACACATGTCTGTTAAGCTACTCTGCAAAATGAAAACACATTTTAATACATTAATCAGTGGATATCACTAGTGTATTTGAGGTAAGTTGGTCCAGTAAGTCACCTTCAAAAGAGGTTAAACATTAGTATTTTTATCATTTCCCCTACCTATCTGAGTCAACACTGTGAGCAATTCACTGGATTATAATCATAATATCTAACCCTTGGCCTACCATTGTCGAACTGGACAAGAAACGTTCTTAAATGTCTATGTCAAGAGCCCGGTCCTCTACAAAGACACCTTAACATTGCATGCAAACAAAGAAAGATGAAGAAATTGAGAATAGTCACAAGATTTCACAAGCATTATCAGCATAGTGAGAGACAAGGATATAATGAGGCATCTGAATCCCATACTGATTCAGCACCAGACTAATCCAGCAATCTCTACTATGCTGTGAATGTTCCCAGTTAAAGGCCATGTTTTTAGTTGGTGAGAAAAATAAGTTACACGTTACATGATTGGACAGTTAAGGTGAGAAGCCCAACCAATAGTAAGCGAGAGATTAGTATTTTTGTCTTTGTATCTGTGGTAGGCACACACTTCACTTAGTTTTACTAACGCACTGAACAGTCGATTCCTGCTAAAAGTATGTACACTATATGATCAGTACAATGAACTAAGTGAAAATGGACAATGTTCCACATCGCAAGCAAATTACTGCCAATCTTAAGACGAAATTTCGTGCGTAAAAAAGTGACTTGATTTCTTAGAGAACGTGCAATTTTTTGCTTTCGGTGCTTATATGTGGGTATCTCGAAAATGCACATTAAATCACACCAGCTATGACAAATAACACTTGCGGAGTTTATCTTTAGATTGCAGTAAAGTGCTTTTGGCCACTTTTTAAGTTCTACAAAAATATTTTGTTTTACGCTAGCTACTAATCTACCTTGGTACTTTGTTCTAATTGTATGCGAACGAGACGCATTCCCCAGGGAATTGTTGGCTGAGAGTAGAATGTGAGTGTCCATGTCAACCATAAAACTGTTTGGAGGGTCCACGTGCTTCCACAAACACTCGGTTGCGCCCACTTTGTTCGGGCAATCCCGCAAACCTGGCCCTCTGTTGGTGTGTAGAGAAAGCATCATTAATTATAAGTGGTGAGTGCTAAAATGTAACGATATTCCTTATTTGTGCAGCGCCCTATTTTGTGCGGACACCTTCCATCAGCGGCGTACACTTAAAATTTGTGCAACTTGGCCTTTCTCGCGTGGCGTAGTTCTACCTTTATACTTTGTTTCAATTTTTGTCCTGTTAGAATGTAGGAGTCCGTTTGTTGTGTTGCTAACGAGCAGGATGAAGTAAACATGTCCAACTTTAAAGCTGTTCGCACCATCATCATACTTCCAATTACAGGTTGTGAGACCTGCTGGATTTGGACAGACGTACCACCCTGGAGGCCTGTGTTTGAACGTGAATTAACCAATATTAACAACATCAATACAGCTGTCTATGTACTTGAGAAAAGACTTTAAAATCTACAAAATAACAACACCTGAATATGTATACAAAGCTAAATTAACACTATGTATGTCATCAAAACAAGATTATTTCCTCATTGAAAAGGCTAAAATCATCGGCGCCCTGCCTTCCAACACCAATGATTATTCGCCTAAGACTAAGGTCACTTATTAGAATGTTCACGCTGAGCGAAAACGAAAGAAACAACGATTGAATGATGATAACGATTGAGTCTATGGTGAGTCTTTCAAAGACCACTGTTCAGAAATTTGGAGCATGATCATGAATGCGTGTAGATTTCGCTTCCGTTCAGTGGGAATAGGTCCTACAGCACATAGCCTTAAGTGAATCACATGGCTTTGGGATTCTCTGCATTTACGTCCTCTAGTACCTATGAACTTCGTTTCAATGACGTAAACATTGGATTCTTGATCCCAGTCAGACACATCTCTGTTGCCATGACCACTTTCGTCCATCCAGCTTGATGCGTTGGCTCTCAGCACTATGTAATACCTCATACCGACTCTTAGATAATTGTCAGGAATATCCGGATCCAGATGGTACCATTTACACCCCGCCGGTTGAAAGGGATGCGGACATTCAGAAAATTCACTATTGGGCCTTAAAAAAATCATAGATTTCGTATTTAATGCGTTTATATTGTTTCCATGTACTATTTGCTGCAATCAAATTGACAGGCTGACAGATCAGGAGAAGAAAGTGTGTTTTGTTTATTATTTTAAAGCCAAGTATGAATAAAAATTTTATAACCTAAAAATCTGATTAACAATAAATTGTATAAGTCCTTTAAAAGGTTGCTTCTTTCTTTGGACAAAAACAGTAAAACTGCAATGAAGTGGAGAAAAATATTAATAATAGATCTAATTCAATTATTCACGATAGACATTTATACAAATATTAACATGAAAGAAATCAAATTATTTGGAACATTATCCGCGACGGCGCACAGTCGGGAAAAATATCAGTGGCATTTTCATTAGTGTCTGACATTTCTGAAGGCAAATGTGGGAAGTTGCTTCGTATGATACAATAGAAAAAAATAGAAAAGACAAGTCAGAATAAAAATTTGTTTCCCAAAGCAATGTTCAAAAAATGTAAACTATAAAAATATTCAATTTCAAATGTCAATAAATGTCTAAAATATGGAATCTGATTATCAAAGCAATAATTTTTTTTTATGAAAGTGGTGTTGGTCTTGCAAAGAGGTAGACACTAGGCATGGCTAGTGTCGCCAGCGGTGTTAGAACTAGCTCCCACAGTTTGTCATTAGTTTCATTAATATATTACACATATCTAGAAAAAGTTTGAGGAATGATCGTCATCCAGATGGGGTCAGAAGTTACTAATACAGCTGTGCGATATAATGAACCGAGTAAATAGTCAGCAAATGTACTGCAATAATTAAAAGTCTAGAAAAACAACTACATTTGTGTGGAAATCACATTGGCACAGACAGGTTAATACATTGAAATCTAACTATGTTCAATATCTGAACTATGGCATCTGCCGGTATCACAAAAAGTAAGTAACAAAAGTGTGAGAGGATTCTGAATTTATTTAAAGGAAGGGCAGGTGTTGTGTATTTAACCCAGCTATGCCATTGTCATGTTAGTCCCTCTGTGTATATTATTGTTATTATTAAAAATTCAATAAGATCGCGCAGACACAGCAGCTAAAAGACTGCTTGTTGCTTTATTATTTGAGTAGTGACCACTACATAGTAGAGCCCGCACCCCAATGGCATTGGTTGCTGCTACAACAAAACAAAACAGTTAGAAACATCTATTGAGTCAACATAACAGTACACTCTGTATCGTATGATAGGGGCAAAATGTATTACTAGTCTGACAAATTGAAGATATTTTTTAAAATAGCCCCACAAGGCTGATGTGATTTAAGTAATTGAAACATTAGGAGTATGATTTTTGAAAATAAATCAAACAAAAATAAAGTAGTCAAAGTACCAGCAACAGGTTTATGAAACACTAACAGCCAGTACAATAAAGTATTAAACATTGGTAAGGCTGGGACCGCACCCTTAGTGTCCACATACCCTACACCCCAATACCATTTAGGTCACTGAATGCCCCTGGGACTCACAACATAAAAAGACCTCCACAAGTAGCCCTGGACCTCTGAGGCCTCTCAGACCCCTGAATTCTCCTGACAGCCTCTACAACCTCCGCCCCAATACCCTTGACACCTATGACACGTTCACCCACGTCTTGTATCAAAATCATTACCGGGAAGTCATTAATTTCTTTGCCGAAAATTACCCATGGATGATTCACACAAGTGTTTTGAGTCACATGGGGTTACCCTCCCTGATTCTCATAATGCTCTTAATTGCACAAAGATGCCATTGCAAAATAAATTTGTGTTTAACCTACAGTCAAATTTTTCCAGGCTTTCCTTTTTGATTTGTGGGTGCTATCAAATGGAAATTCATAATATGTCAAACTTTATTTGATCATGGTTCATGATCATTGGTAATTTGAATTTTGATGCATAGATTCGTCAAGCTGTTTCAAAACATACTCCAACAATATGGGTTTTTTTTTTCAAAATGTTTACGACTATCTGTGTCTGTTTTCAAAAATTATAAGTAGCAAAATTGTGTACAGTCAAAAACTGAGATTTCTATTTGGGATCAGAGGTAATTCTGCGTTTTAACAGGACTAAGGACCCGAAAGACACCGTCTGAGATTTTTCGGTCGTGATACAAAGTAGACTGTTTTCTGGTGCATACACGTATGAAAGTAATACATGTATTAGGCAGGTTAATCCACTGTAGTCAAGTAGTTTTTCAGTACAGCACACTTGTGAGTATTTCCCACTTTAAAAATTATTGATAACTTTACAGAATAGCGGGTTATGAAAGAGTGATAATTTTAGTACCTTTTGGTACATTCATATTCTGATAGAAATTATCTTCAAAAGATTATTCCTTTAATTTTTGTAGTTTATTTTCTACGGAGGGCTAAGCAAAAATCTGGGAGGAGAAATACTCACACAGTCCACTGCACCAAACTTGGGTTATTCACTCCACTTCGTATTTTTTGCGAAAAAGACTACCTAAATATTTCGTTTCAAACAGACAGCGCGTCTTCGAACCAGATCCACAGTGAGTACTCCTCTTGCCTAATGAGTTATTCGCTGACAGTAAAATCACATAAAGCTGGTCGACACGGAAATGATTATTTTCTACTGGATCAAGTTTTATAAATTCACATGCTGTCCGATTTATTTTGTTTGGGCAGTGAAACAACCCTGAATCAGCCCTGAAAAGGAAGACTGTGTATTTCATACGCGCTTTATGAATAATCTACCCCAAAAAATTACGAAAAATTACGTCATATATGCGTTTTACAAACATGTGAAAAACAAATGTAATGGATTAGGAAAAACAATTCACTATTTAAATCGCTCGTGGATTAACTTTTTAAAATAATATAATATGCTTGTTAGAATAAGTTGTTTACATTATGTGGAAAGTTCCATGAAATGGAAGTTGAGACTTACAATAATGTCCAGTACAGCTGCTGGTCGGTAGGGATTCCAGTATCCTGCTTCTCAGGTTCCCACGTGCAGGTCATACTTTCCCAATTGTACACGCGACAACCAACAAGCCTTGGCACCTGCGGCATATCTGTGGAGAGATTTCCGAAAAATTAATACTTTGGATACGTTTACATTGATCTGGTTAATTTGATTTGAGCTTCAATTAAAAAAAGCATTTGGCCTTATTAGTTGGGTATGTTGGGTTTGGCGTAACATACCCCAATATTAGAATTAGTTTGGTCACTTATTATGTAATTAATACAGAGTAAAGCCAACTTCGTACATTCATCCTAGACAGAATGAAGATCTTTTCAAAGGCCTGTTAGAATACAGTACTTTTTCTTCCATGGAACTATAAACTACCCAAATGTTTGCCTCAATTCGTTTTTCAACGAATTGACCTAATTTATTCTGGAAGAATCTAAATGCGAGCCCGGTGAAGACAACGGTTGAATTAATAAACAAACCGGTGGAAATAAAGGAGAACTTAACAAGATGGTGGCCAAATAAATATCTGGAAATTTACTTTACGTAACACGCGTGCTGATTTCTTCGATTGATTAAGAATCAATATTTAATGATAACGATCCAACACGCAATGAGTCATAACTTTTTCTTTTCTCTTCGTGATAAAGCTAGAGTAGGTCACAGATATTTTGTTGAGTCAATAGCCGCGTCCGGTTTTGGCAGTTGTTAGTTTTATTTGACAGTGATAATTAATTGTACATGTAATTTCAACGAGTATTTTAAAGCTAATCAAAAGCATTATCTTCACTAATTCACTGTCTTAAATTCGCCAAATTTGATCGAAGCGAAATCATTGGCCAAATCATAAAGGAAAAAATATGATCAAACGAGAACAAAACAAATGAACAAAATACCACATGTAGCAAGTTTTCAATAAACTGAAAACGACTAGGTATTTCCAATTTTAACAAGAAAGTCCTGCGTGAACGCAAGAGGCATACCGCCCGCTGCTTAGCAAATGCCTACTGTGTTGTCCTATACTTGGAGGGGCGGTACCCAAACTGAGTACCACCCCTCCCCAGCTGAGTACCCTCCCAGCTGATAACCCCCCCTGGCTGAGTACCCTCCCAGCTGAGTCCCCCCCCAAGCTGTGGGACTGAGTACACCCCCCCCCAACAAATCCCCTTGGACAGACCCCCTGGCTATGTTGATGATCTGAGTACTCCCCCCACCCGCCTGTGAACGGACACACACCTGTGAAAACATTACCTTCCCTCATCCTTCGGATGCGGGCGGTAATAACCGGAGTGTATGATAATGTAGAGTCACATGAATTATATGAGACTCAAGATAGTGTGTATAGCTATTGGGATTTCAAGATTTGAAGTCAAGTTGACAACACTGACGTCGTTGTTTGTCAGCTTGAAAATTGGGCCTGACGAGAAATTAATGTGCCCTGAATAGGGCTTAACAGAAAACAAAATATTTCTTTCTTCCGTGAATGTGCTAGTTCTATATATTTGTCCACATTTGGTAAACTTTGGTTTAATACACAGGTTAACTACATAGGCTAACTTAATTCACGTCGGTCTAAAAAGGCATTTGCTACGAAATCCCGAAATGTCAGGCTACATTGCTCTCATTTCCCATCGCCAACGTGTGAACAAACTTAAAATTTAATATGGTTGAACTCACAGAC
>JBCAUG010006115.1:0-11343 GCA_038406175.1 Haplosyllis leylae | reverse complement strand
ACAAAGCTCACTTCAGAAATCTCCTTCCCAACAGATTCCTGCCTAGCTCAGTTGGTAAGGCATTGGAGTGATGATCTAGGGGTCCTTCATTCTAACCCCACTGGGAACAATTTTTGACGAAATTTTTTTTGCTCTTCCCTCTGTAGAGATCTTTCAGATAATCTGACAGAAACGTGTATCGTGTGAATTGGCGCATGAAACAAAGCTCACTTCAGAAAACTTCTAGCCAACACATACCAGGCTAGCACAGTTAATAGAGTATTAGAGTGATGTCCCTGAGGTCCTGGGTTCAATCCAGACTGGGGGCAAATTTTGACGATTTTTTTACCTCTTCCCTGTTTGTGTAGAGATCTGTCAGATAATCTGACAGAAATGCGTATCGTGAAAAACCCGATTGCCATCCACCGTCTGTTCAAAACTAATCAATTCAAATGTGCAAAAATCTTGAATGGAAGCATTTTGACATGAAATTTGACATTTTAATAAATCTGAACCTCAATGCATTGAAAAACGATCACAATTGACAGATGAAGATTTGGACATTATAATTATCCCTAGATTTTTACATAAATGTTTGTGTATTTCATTAATGATGATTATACTTTATTAATTGCATCCAAAGGAGCTCTTCTGCACAGACAAACAGAGCGGTATTGTAGTTTCTTCGTGAAATCAGCCATGAAGCAATATGTTCCTCCTGAGCGCACCAATTCACAATTAGATCACACTGAATTACCCCAACCACTAGCTACCCACAGGAGAAACCAGCAATTCATCCACTGCTAAATAATCAAGGTTTTCGCTTTCAACACAAATCTGGCATTTCTGTACAATGTTGAAATCGAAGACTTTTGAAAAGTTTCAGAAAAAAAAATAGAAAAATGTTGCCCCCAGTGGGAATTGAACTCACAACACTGACCATCACTGCATTAGAATTGTAATATCTTACCCACTCAACCAATATGTCATTCCTTGCCAGTCTCAGATATTCAGGCCCTTACAGTCCAAAAACACATGTTTGGTTGGCAGAGTGCAATAGGCACCTGCCTTCTGCGTTGGTGTTGTAAGTTCAGTTCCCACTGGAGGCAACTTGGTTCTTTGCTGAAAGTTTTTAAAACCTCGATGTCAATTTTGTACAGAAACATGACGGCGGTATTCGCAGCGCAATGGGTTTTCTCAAATGACCACATTAGACGGTAAGAACTAGAATTAAGGTTTTTTATCCTGCAAAAGAACGGTAAATAGTGTTTGTCCAGGCATATAACCTTGACCAGAAACAAAAAAAAAATTAAAATATTAAAACCCATTTGTTATAGCCAGAATCTAGATGCACTAAGCGACCCGGGCGAATAATAATTAATCACAAAGTATCCATAAGTCCCGATCACATTAAGTGACCAAAATGGACCACAGTCACAGTTGAGTGACCTACCCACTGAGCACCCTCTGCTAGGGTGCGCCACCCGTGGTGATACCCGTTACTTAAGGTACTCGTCAGCCCAACCGGGCATGATTTTATACTTGTATGATGAACCTGTAACTTCCACTAGAAGTACGACAATAAACTACTACTGTACAGATATCTCACAAATGTATTAGAGTTATCTATGTGGTCTGCCGAGACGATCACAATTGCAGATATTTGGTATGTCTACCGTTTGCGGAACAGTCCTAATATAACCGTAACACCGGACGTATCACCATTGAAGTACCATACTGTGAGTATCAATTAATTTGCTCATTTATATGAATAGGAACATCTCTAGTAATCTTGTGCAATTAGATGAATTAGTCTAAATCATCCAATTCAGCAACATCCAAAACCAAAATAGGAAAAACACTATTATTTTTGAATCTTCTTAAACTAATGGAGTTCACCCGTAGATTTGTCAGTTTAATCAGAATAAGTAAGACGATTTCACAAAGTTTCATTTTAAAATTGGAAAAACAAATGTTTTAAAAGTTTTATCATCAACAAAAACAGTTTTTGAGAATGAACTTTAAATACAAATGTTTAGGTGTATCTCTTCAGGCTTGTATTTACATAGATCTCTTTGTTACCCAAAGTCATTTGATTAATGATATGCGCAATTAAAACTGCAAATTAAATTTGCATCATTAGCGTGTAACAGAATTACACTCAGGGATAATTCGGTCAAACTAAATGGCCAGTGCAGCAATAAATAACTTGCATAATATTTGGTGAATCCAAGGGTTGGCATCTCCTTGAGTTGTTGGTCGCCCTCTTCTACCGATCCAATCCCGTTAATGATCTTCTTTGTTATATTTAGATCCTTTATTTTTCTGCAGTTTATTTCAATCAAAAAGTATTCGTGTCATTTTTGTATCAAGGTTGTGGCATTTCTAGGTGTTTAGACAGTTTTCAGAAACTTTATTTGTTGTCCAAAACATCCCGCCTACCAAATTTGTACCTTATTTTGTTTGAGAGCAAAGTTCTGAGGCCTCCGAAGAAAGTCGTTGTTTCTGATGTAATAAAAACTATTCCTAAATGTTCCAAATTTCCCAAAGAAAAGCATCGGCATCAACTGTGGCAATTAGTATTCATAGAATCTGGAGTCTCCTTGACTTCAAAGAGATTAGCTTACTGTGCTCAATTAGCATAAGAAATAATTAACTTTCCGAGACTCTCCAATTGACTTTGAACACAAGCTATTCAACTCATGACCCGTTTAGCAATGACAGTGGGTACACACAAGTCAGAGAGTTGCCATGGGAACTCGTCTGATAAATATAGTGTTGATCAAAATAGGAGATATCTTGTGAATACTCGTAAATTTACGGAAATAGACCATTGATTTCGGGGTCATGTCAAAAGTTAATGATAAATTACAATGGCTACAGCATGTACTGGGAAACTTAACGTTGCTCTTTTTGGGCTAATTTCCATGACCCAAAAATAACATCTTTCTGTCAATATTTCAGAGTATTTTCAATTGCCTCTTACCATACGCTCACGCGATAGCAGATATTGGTCCTTTTTTAAAAGCA
Source organism: Haplosyllis leylae (assembly GCA_038406175.1). Lineage (NCBI taxonomy): Eukaryota > Metazoa > Annelida > Polychaeta > Phyllodocida > Syllidae > Haplosyllis > Haplosyllis leylae. Next base: position 8,334 of record JBCAUG010006115.1, on the reverse strand, counting down.
GTACGTTACAGTCTGATATATTGCACCTGAAACGAGAATGTGTTTAATGTTTTTTGTACATCCCAGTGACGTTGCTTATCACCACATACATCATCATTAACTAAGAATTGGAACCAGATGATGATCAACCGATGGAAACCGATTGGTTTCGTTCCGAATGGCTAACAATGGGGTTTTCCCTAAATGGAGCAGAACTTTCAGAGAATCTGAGAAATCACTGAAGCATGAATTAGGTTCAGTATAAAGATCTGCTCTGTTACACGTGTTTCTTTGGTATAGTGATATCATCTATGTCTCTTACACGGGAGATAGTTGGTTCAACTCTATTTTGATTTTTGATTTTTTTGTCACTGAATACAGCAAATTTAGTGAAAACATTTAGGAAAACTTTAATGAAAGGCTACTTTTAAATTGAATGTTACAGTGTATTGAAATTGAACTGAACTGTTTTGGAAAGTTGATATGTATTTGGGTTGCAACGTAAGTCGTGATACAACTAAACTTTGAAAGGTTTTGAAGAACATTGGCCTATTTTGGACTTGTGATCCCATTTCTGGCCTACTTTATCAACTGTGTATGGTTCATTTCTTAGAATCAGCTTTGGGTGTAGAGATGATCCCTTTTCTAACTGAACGATCCAACTTAAACCCTTCTGTTCTGACCTCTAACATCACTGACTAGTTTGGTGTCAGACTAATTATATCAACCTGTGTTCGTAGTCTGTTGACACCTCGGGACCGTAATTTATTGATCACTGTTACTGCGACTGTACCACCAAAGCACAACACCACATCTGTCATCTGCTGATTCACAAACACAATACACAGTGTACTATACCATTACACAGATTTGAGGAGGGGTGTACAGGGAATCCACCCTGACAGGGGATGTACACCCTGAGCCTGAAAGGCAAGGGCTGTGCAGCCCCTGGGGGGGTGGATTCCCTGTACACCCTGACCTCAAATCTGTGTTATGGTTTTATCCCACAGCCCCATTAATAAATGATCAAAGCACATGATTCTGCACAGCCAATGAGAAGGGCTCTTGAAAATCACCATAGTGACACATAATGGCTGCCTCACCAAAAATGTTGTACACCATGCTAGGAATATATAATTAGGTTGTACACCCTGCTGGTAATATTAATTAGCTTTTGGAGGGGTGTACAACAAAATATTCAAGTGGAAACTTCCAATCAAATCCTTGGATTGCTCCCCGGTGTGGGATAAAATAGTTTATCCCACACTTGGCTTGTTTGTTTTGATTTTTCTATTGTTCTGAGCGTGTGATAATGGCCGTTATCTTTAAGGAAAATCCACGTATGCTAATTAGAAAACCTGTCTCACCTCCAACAGCTCAACAATTACTAAACATTCATGAATCATTGTGTCCATGGACGCCCTTTACACCTCATTGACCAGAGAATGCATTCAGTTTGTCAACAATAGACAATTGACACATAGCTGATGTGTTCAATTGAGGCCTGGTCAATTGTCTATTGTTGACAAACTGAATGCATTCTCTGGTCAATGAGGTGTAAAGGACGTCCATGGACACAATTTTTCATGAATATTTAGTAATTGTTGAGCTGCTGGAGGTGAGACAGGTCTTCTTATTAGCATGCGTGTATTTTCCTTAAAGATAACGGCGATTATCACACGCTCAGAACAATAGAAAAATCAAAACAAACAAGCCAAGCGTTGGATAATTCTTTATTGCCGACTTTTCAATTTACAATCTGCACAGTGCAACAAACATCACAATAATATATTTAATAAGTGCTAACAATAGGTAACAGAAAAACCGACTGGTTGTCCACCATAGTGGCCTGTCCCTTTAGATACAAAGTAGAAATAAAAGAAATGATAATATGATAGATGATGATAGTATATACAAGAGTGCCATGATTACTATCTGTTTCGTTACATTACATCAAGAACAGGTGTTACATATAGAACTTCTTAGATCTAGGATATTGGTTATGAAAAAAATATTTTTTACACTTCGTAGCAATTATATTCCTATAGTAACAATAAATATTAATATGTACTGTACATACTACAAATATCCAAGGTTTTCAAGGTGAATATGCCAATACTTTCCCCGAGGGGATTGAGGTGTGTATTCCCGGAAGGGCCATAGGCCCTGAAGGGGATACACTCTCCAATCCCCAAGGGGAAAGTATGCCTATTCACTGAGCAAAACCTTGGATATTTGCTGTATTCTATTACCAATAAATAGACACAGGTGAATACACACTTTTGAAGTAAAAATTTGCAGTACAGGTGGATACACACTTTTGAAGTCCAATAAAGTGGCAGTGCAGGTGGATACACACTTTTGAAGTACAAATAATTTGTATTTGAGTGAATACACAAATATTTTCACCTCCTCAAAGCCAATCAAAATTCAGCTTTGCTGTGAGTCATAGAATACACACCGTTATCACTATGTCTCTGTCTCATTTCCTTTATAAAAAATTATTTAAATAAATTAGATCAAAGACATTATCACAATTGTTAATCAACATAAGAAGAAAAACCTGATGCTGTACTGACACTTGTGTCTTACTGTACAATACCTTACTAGAGTGTTATATCTTGAACTGTCATATTAGGCATCTGTTAATCTTACGACATCAATCATATTTACATACGTTACATCAAGAACTACACTGGTATGCATAAGTTACGTCAAGAACAGTGATTAATAATTTTAACACAGACTCCACGTTAATGAACCTCAGAAACATTTTAAGAATTTTGGTAAAAAACTTAAGCAGTGCATCGAAGTGCGACAACAATCATCACAACAGCAATAAACGAACAAGGGCAAAGGTTTATTATTTATTGACTAACCCTTGTAAATTAGATCTGGAAATGTTCAAATTAAGCGTGCCCAATCTGTGATCGAAGGTGATAAAATCAGATGCTTTATCCTGAAGGTTGATGAAACACTCAATGCTTGGGATTCTTTTACAAATCTTCATCCATCTTTTCTGAAAATCTTCAGACAAATTGTTTCGGATTAGGCTCAGTCTCAGCTTCCCCAGAGTATCATCTGTATCTCTCTCGTAGTGAACTATCAGAAATTGTTCACGCTGTTTTCGTTTATGGTGAGATACAACATGGTCCAACATTTTATTAAGATCATCTTCCACATCACTCAATGTCATGGAAAGAGAATTAAAATTTTGCAATGCTACACACTGAGACTCAACCAACTGACGAAAGATGTTTCTGACAAAAGCCACAGGTAAATCAGACATGCATAAACTCAAAGCTCGAGTATTTTTACTCATGACAGGTGCTTTGGATGCTGACATGTCTTCACAGCGAGCTCCATCAATTAAAAGGTCTGTCACTGGCTGATATCGACTGATTTTGTGACATGTTGATAACAATGTCTTTGCTACTGCTGGGTGAGGTCGGAGGATTTCTATGGCACACTCTTGTACTTTTGCACCATTCTGTCTGTTAGTAATATCATAAACAACTTCTTGTCTCAAATTTCTAAAGACGTATAGTTTACTTGGGATGCGCAGAATAACTTTTTCTTTAGGCATTGTGTAAGGATTGGAATAATAGCGAGCAAACTTCGTCAATCTTTGTGCTTGGTAGCTTAAGCTCTCTGTTTTATTTGTTTCATCAAAGGGTCTGTTCATGAGGTCATCCATAAGGGGGTCATATATGTTAATGTGATGGTTATGCGATGGAGATCCAGGTAGTGCAACGGGAGATTCTTGGTACAAGGACTTGAACAAGTAATCATCTCTTGTTGGGTAACTACCACCAATTCTCGTCCTTCTCAGATAATGATCAATGTACATCTCATAGACATGGTCTACAAGTGGGGTGGGGTCTTTCATGAGCCCAACTGAGAAGATTATAACCTCCCTATGTCTCCACTTCACAGCCTCCCAGGATGGAAAAAACTCTCTTAGTGTCTTCTGAAAGAGAAATGTTAGGCATCTTCAATAGTTCCATCAAATAATGTACCAAATGTTAAGTTCCCTTCTCCTGTAAAGGAGAAGGAGGAAAAACCAAAGAGTTTAATGAATTTAACTTCACTAGCAAAACACTTGACTTCGATTCCTGATCAGAACACGAAGTACATTGAATTAATCTAAAATTACCACTGAATTACCTTTATATCAATAGAGTCTGCAATGGTTTGTGTCACAAACTTCGAGGCCTCGAACTCCTGAAGAGATTTGTGTGTAAAACTCAGGTGACTTGGCTGTTCTCTGAGGGTGACTTTCTGGGGTCCATCTACTTCATGAAGGAGGCCTAACTTCATGATGTCTGGAATCTCCTTCTCCAACACTTCCTAAATTCAAGAAATAAGTTAATTTAGTCAACCATTTTTCTGGTTCTTAAAAGAAAGATGTTGTCATCAATAAGATCCTTATCATTTTCATAATTTTCCTTTTTTTACTTCTTTTTGGGAGTGGGCTTTGATGTACTTCTGTAATACGTCATGAAAAGTTTACATTTTATTGTGACTTTTGCTCTCTGTGAATAATGTTAAACTGTTGAATATTTTCCCAATTTTACTTCCAAGAACTTGTGTTTTGCATAGTTAATGTTGCATATTGCAAAGAAAACATAGACCAAATGAACTGATCATCCCTGTTAGTGGTGCCTAATGTTACCTGGCAGGGAATAATATCAGTCTTTTAAAATTTCCCCTTCTCTCGATTACAATTTTGAATAGTGGAGAATGAATCTATTTTGCAAGCATAAAATGGCAGCAACAAAATTATTTCTTTGTGAGTTGACCTTTGAACTGCTTTTACTGATGAAAAATATGTACCTGGATATGATGATAAAAAAGGAATTGCCAAAGAAAATCTTAAATTAAGTTTGATATCTTGTGACTAAAGAATGATTAATTATAAATCATCTACCTTGTTCAAAAGAAGCTCCTGTATATCCTTTTTCAGAGCTTCCCAGGCAAACTTTCCAAGGACAGACGTCTTTTTGGTGATGTCTTTGACTTGAGATGACTTACATCCAAAGGTTTTCCACGTTGTCCTGTCCATGGCTAACTCACGAACGGTTTCATATATTTTGGTTCTTGTGTCAGGAAGGGATCCATTTTCTTCGTACAATACGCAGATCATTAAAAGCACAATAGGTGTGCTCAGTAGCTCATCGTAACGGTCCTTACCAAGTTTCTCTTTTGCCTGATGTAGCAAGGTATTACCCTTTTCTTTGCTTTCGAAATATTCTGAGCAAAATCGCCTTTTGTTTTTGTCATTAAAACCTTTAATTCTGACCTCACCATCCATCTTGTCTCTTATTTCTTTGCTTACGTAAGTTTTGTCTCCGGGATCATCAGTCCCCGGGCGTGATGTCAAAATAAGAAAAGATTTTCCGATTGTTAACTCGATTGCCTTATCGATGGCACTATTCAGCCCAGTGGTGTACTCATCATACCCATCTAGTAACAGCAAGACACTTTTCTCAGCTTTTCCTTTCAGAAGAAGCTGAATAAGTGTCGAGTCTGTATTGTTTAGTTGATCGTGTTCATCAATGATGATTTCTGCCAAAGAACATTGCCTGTTCACTTTTCTCAGTCGGATCAGGAAAACCATGTCAAACGGAAACTGGTCTGAAAAAATAAAAGTTCATATTAAGTGAAATGGCTGAATTAAAAAAAAAATCCCTCAAATCTGTAATAGATATTTTTTCATTGACAACAAGGGACAAAAAATTAAAACAGTGAGTATCCTTGTTGGTGGTTCGTTAGAGTCACCTTAGCGGTTGAGTTGATAGCCACTTATCTTTGGAAGATGTTAAGGGCCTCATGCACTTTAATGACAAGTAAGCGTACTTTAAACTACATTCATTGATTGGAATTTGTTTACACAGAATGCTGTCATGATGTCATTTTGGATGTCATTTAGATCTAGCAATGCCAAGACACTATTTGAACATTGTGCATGGTGTCATTATTTTTATTTGTTTTTAAAGTAAACTTTTATGTATTTTGCAATTTTTTGCATACCTGGGTTTTCAGACCATTTGTTTGCAAGGTATGCCAATGAGCTGGTCTTTCCCATCCCTGGTTTTGCTGAAATAGATGGTTTGCATTCAGAATCCTCAGTTGCCATGTATATAATTTCTTATTAAAACTTGGTGCAAAGAAACACTGAGCACTGAAATTGAACACACCAAACTTGCTTTTCATTACGATTTCTGATTAGTTGATAACTAGAATTAAGCTACCTAATTTGCACACAATCCTGATTTTTCCCCATAGAAAATTATCTGTACACCCAAAGTAGATAAAATAGCTGACTCTTAATAAGTCAGCAATAAGTTTTTGAAATATTTCTTTGATGAGACCATTTTGAAACCTAAATCAGAAAAATGATGGGTTTCTGATTTTCCTGTCAAGTACACTTACAACAGATTTAGTTACTACAAGCACTCACCTACAGTGAGTAGATTTCTTTCCATCAAAATCATTGACAGTCATGTAAAAAATGTGTTTACTATGAGCAGCCACCTACAAATGTGCAGTTTTTTATCTACTCACAACATCCTAAACAAAGAAGTATAGTAAATGCTAAAATTTCCGATAAAATCAATAAATTCTGTCTAAGTGTAACATGTTGAATATATATAATTGCAAGATTGAGGAGTTGGAGGCAAACTGTGTGTGTATTTGGCTCCCAGTCACCAGAAGAACATCAATCTTCCGGCAGCCACCTCCTCACTTGCTTCCGCATAGTTCACATGTACTGATCACGTGCAAACAATGCGCTCACTATTCACCCCCTCAAAGGATATCCAATCAATATCATTGTGTCATATGCACCCTCCCCAGTAGTCAATTAGCAAATCATGTGATGTGTTCAACCAATCACCATCTGACATGTAGGACTGTATTCTTACTCACCCCCTCACTCACCCACAGCATTAACTACTGGTTCAATTGAGATGGGATTAGTGGCAAACTGAGACAGTGTGCAGTGTACCTAGTTTAACCTTAAAAAGGCACTAAATAGCTCCAGTCCTTTATTAGGTTTCCACCCCATCACTGGAACTACTTTGTGTAGTTGCACTGATTTTCTGGTGGTTAAGTATTGAGTATATACAGGAGGTGCACCCTATGAAAGAAGAACCTCCAGAATAATCATCAGACTTTTCAGTGTCATTATAGCAAACAGCTGGAACTTCTCAGGTATCTGTGAGGAGTTGAGCCAACTCCCACTCAGGATCTGCTAAATTGCATAGTTTAGACTATTTGTGCCACTTTTAGATGTTTTGGCAGTACTTTCAGATCCTGAGGAGTGGGAAGAGCTGAGCCAACTCCTAACCTCCTTGTGCACAACCTGTTATGTAAATGCATTTCTAAGGACTCTGTGCATGTAATTGTGAGGAGATAGATGGAATTCCTTATTGTAATACATGTACTTTTTGTACATGTATTTTGTTTTGCAGAGTTTCTTATTTGTGTCTTCAGTGTGTGTTAACAACTGAGTTCTTTAAGTGTGTGCAGCTATATTTAATTGTGTCTACTGTGTACTTCAATGTGTGTTCCATGTGTATCAATGTGTTAGCTGTTTCTGAGTGTTATAGTGAGAGGACAGACTTTAATCCAACCCCTCACAACTCCTCACTTTGAGACAATGGCAGATTCTACATTTGTATGTTCCTTGGACATTTTACAAGCCTGTAATGCAAATGCAAATATGTGCAGAATTGCATTGTTTGATTAATCGTGTGATCTCACCTCCTCAAATGTGTAGTAGGCATTAAATGTGTTGTTTGGGTGACTTGTATGATCCAGAATAGTTTTTCAGCTCCCATTGGAAATTTTAGCCCTCCCACCTCCTCAATGCCTAGTTTGAGTGCTGATGGTTATTTTTAGTCAATCAGAAGGGGTTTGGCATGTGATGTCTGCATGATATGGTGTGATGTCTGGAATGAGTATGCTAGCCAATCAGAAGCAAGAGTGATGATGTTATGTCTGGATGCACTCACTGCCTCACTGGTGGTAGCCAATCAGAAGTGAGAGTGGTGATGTAATGTATGAACTGGGTGACCTGTTCAATTTAGGCAACATATTCATATGTGTTCCATCTCCTTACTGGTTATAACTGTTAAAATTGATTGAAAACTGGGTTAAAACATAGTTAGTGTGTTCCACTGCCTAGGAAAGAGCTAAAAGGCACTTTTTAACTCCTCACCTATGCAGGGACTACTTTTCATGGTGTATGAATATTGTGGTGCCACAACCTGCCTATATAAGCAAGGCGCATCATGTGACCTCAGGAGAGGCAGGTTTGACACCAGACTGTTCACATCTAACCCATGCAAT
>JBCAUG010006104.1:0-11343 GCA_038406175.1 Haplosyllis leylae | reverse complement strand
AGATCCCTGTGGGGCTCTCAACCTAGATGTGCAAGATGTGTATGCGAATGGCTGCACCGTAAATGGGCCGGTGCAATATAAGGTATTTCAGGATACGGTACAAGCCTGAAACATTACTGACCATTCCTATCAATTACGTCTTTGTAATTAAAAATATTCTTCATTATCTCATGGAATGCATTGATTTTTATAAATATGATTTGAGGTGTTAGCGCAGTCCAGTTCGATTGAAAGAAACTATTAGCAACAGTGGATGAGGTGAACGTTTTGATGGTTTCTTTTATTAAAGTTGTAAGAGGAAAAGAGATCCTCCGGGCAAATACCGTCGATGATAAATTTTACCGAAGTTGCCAATTGCGAAATTCAATGGAAGCGCATTGCGTGATTTCAGATGTCACACTTAAAGTTAAGGGAGGGGGAAATTTACTGTTTTTTATTATGTCAACACAAAATAACTTTTGCCAAATACTTACCTGATTGCATAGTAAAAATAATGAATGTGCTTGTGAGAATCCAGATGGCATCGTCTGCTTCGTCCACAAAAACTGAGCCTTTCGTAACGTTTTCGGATACAACTGAGGTAGTCTCCCATTGGATAGTCGTATTGTTTAAAGGCGCCGTGCTACCCATGTTCATACCTTTGGGCCTAAAAATAAATTGACAAGATTTCAAAGATAAAATTTTAAAGAAATAACAATTTCTTGTTCCAATTTCTCGCCTTTCTCTAAGGCTCATTCCAGTCAACATATTTCAACACACGACGGGAGGTTAAGTTTTCACAGGTATCTGTCTGTTAACAGGTGGGGGAGTGGAGGGCAGCGGAGGAAAAGGGGTACCCCAGAACCTGGACAGGGGTCCCCCACCTCCCCTCCACTCCCCCTCCTTACCCCTCCCCCATCCCAGCCAGTAGCAGGTGTACCCCTCCCCCCTCCCTCCCTCTCCTCCTTTCCAGAACAGGGTACCCCTCGTTCCCCTCCCCTCTGCCTCCATCCCTCTCCCCACTTTCTTGTTAGGATTAATTATTTCTATACTTCTTAAAAGAATAAATATTTGTGGTTGTTACCAACTTTAACAGATGTTTGCCAGTAGACTCTATTGTCCCATGCAATGTTGTGGTGATAAAACTTCGAAGTATCAGTGTAGGTAAGTCTAATTGGCCTCCCGCAAGTAGGTCATTACTTGCTTTACAATGCATTTCACTTACACGGGAGCATAGTGAATTGTAAGGGTACACAAGGACTGGAGACCTCCACACAAGACCACACATGGTCATACAAAAAGGGTGTGTCTGGAAATGAAGTATTTCTATTGGGCCCAACTGGAAATTTTAACATAAGATAATGCTCAAATATTATATTTTTGCAACCTCCAAAAAAGCTAGTAATGATAGCCTACTTCCATATCTAGTAATGGTTCCCACACACTGTCAAAAGTTCGCGACTTTTGGACTTTCTGTGATGAAGCTAGCCAATTTTATTAAGGCTTTTGATTCAAGATGTTCACATCATTTTCTGGTTAAACTTTAATTGTGTTAATTTTCCCTTTCTGGATGAGTATCTTTACTTCACATGCAAATGAAAATATGTATAATCAAATAATCAAATTTTAAAGTATGTATCTCTGAGGTGTTCTATGTTGCTCTCCTGATATTATTTAGCCAAAAAGCCAATACACATTTGACATCTGCTGAATATTAACGTTTCAGTTTTAAAGTAATATAAAATTCAACTCTGTAGCACTGAACAATTTGAAAAAAAAACTGGAAACGCAGTGTAAATTTTACATATTTTGATATTTATTTTATGCAAAAATATGTTTAGATAAAGAAGATACGACTGAATTTTGAAATTGATATGAATATCTCCTTTAAACAGGTTATCTGTTTCAGCAAGGTGATCCGAGCTTTGTTGACGTATTTGAACAATTGTACAGAGTTATTTTATTGGTTTTCAGACAGTTTCTGACGGAAAAGTCTTGGGATTTTTTTTACTCCAGCATTCAACATGGAGATTTGCAACAAAATCTGAACACCACTAAATTTGAGTTGATCTTCAACTTTAATATGTTGTGGGCCATCCTGAATAGCAGCCTTTGTAAAAGCAATAAAAATGCTGCCATTGTTCTACTATTTGTAATTGGTGACTCGTAGAGGTACCTTATTGATGGAATTGGGGTTGCTGCATGACTTCTTTGGGTATTTTTTGCACGCAAGATGAAAGATATTATTTTCGCATGGAGGGGAGCATGTGAGGCAGATATGGAAGGTGGGGGGGGGGCATTCACGTGAGATGAGATTCATGCAAGATGAGATTCATGTGATATGAGATTCAGTCACATGAGATGAGATTCACTCACACAAGATGAGATTTACTCATGTGAGATGAGATTTACTCATGCAAGATGAGATTTACTCATGAGAGATGAGATTCACTCATGTGAAATGAGATTCACTCACACAAGATGAGATTTACTCATGTGAGATGAGATTCACTCACATGAGATAAGATTCACTCATGTGAGATGAGAAGAATGGTGTGGGGGCCACGGGGTGGGATGGGGCATTCATGTGAAATCTTGCATAAATCTCATCTTGTGTAAATGTCATCTTGTGTAAATCTCATTTTGCATAAATCCCATCTTGTGTAAATCCCATCTTGCATAAATCCCATCTTGCATAAATTTCATCTTGCATAAATTTCATCTTGCATAAATCCCATATTGCTTTAATCTCATCTTGTGTAAATCCCATCTTGCATAAATTCCATCTTGTGTAAATCTCATCTTGTGTAAATCTCATCTTGCATAAATCTCATCTTGCATAAATCTCATCTTGCATAAATCCCATCTTGCATAAATCTCATCTTGCATAAATTCCATCTTGCATAAATCCCATCTTGTGTAAATCCCATCTTGTGTAAATCTCATCTTGCATAAATCCCATCTTGCATAAATCCCATCTTGTGTAAATCCCATCTCGTGTAAATCCCATCTCGCGTAAATCCCATCTCACGCAAATCTCACGCGAGACGAGTCACCTAGTGAAATTGTTCACTCCTTGATATTTTTGTAAATTGATTGTACTTTGTAATTTCTGTAATTTCTGTTAACGGCTGACATCCAAGAATCAAAGATCGGGACCAAAGATTCCATGCGCCCGAACTAGAAGTTTTTTCAAGCATTCAAGTCAATTCTTCACTCCTTGATATTTGTTATTTGTGACTTGTTCTGAATAATGCTGAAAGTTAGAATCCCTCAACGTGGCTCAGATCTTATTCAGGATTGTCTGGCATCCACTGGCTTAAACATTCTTGTTTTGGATTTTTATGGGATGGCTTTTCTGCACATGAAAGTAAATCTCTCATTACTTACTTTGGAATCCTTTGCTATATTGTCATTGCTTGTAAAGGGTTTGTGGCAGTAAAATAGTTGTTTGGAAACCATGTGTCACGGTTAAACGGACTCAAGGTGCGTCCCCGTAACCTTTTTGTACTTAGCCGGCCAAGCCTCTCTCTTGTAAAGAGAGGGGAATAGCTGGCTACAGTTACTCAGGCTGCTACGGCATCACCATAGCTGCCTTTCTGGTCTGCATGTGTGTGAGTAATTAATACTCACGCATGCGCAGCTGGTGTCCAAACCGGCCACGCCCCTTCCCTTCCAAATGGTATAAATACTCGAACTCACAGAGTTCGAGAGGTTCGCCCCGGATTCGGACTTAGCTTCAAATCCACTGTTCTGGTAGCCCAAGCTTGTCGGTGTCTGCCGACTCGTCCCCACCAGAGTACCTTGACCGGCTATACTGGGATACCAGCCTCTGGCTCCGCCAGAGTCCTCTGCATTCTAAATAGTAATCTACCTAGTTTAGTTATCCTTTAGCCATGGTCAGGCCTCACCGGTGAGGCCCTTAAGTGTGATAGTTAAGTACTAGTCCAGTGCCCTAAGTGCATGACGGTACACCGGCGTACATAATTAGAAGGGACAAGGACCGCCGTTCAGAGGACTGGAGCAGTGCCCGCCCTCTTAAGTCATGTCAGAGAGTTCCACAGGCCAGTGGCATTCTCACCACCAGCGCGAAAGGAAAGTAGCAACATCTTAGCCAACCACCCATCGGAAAAACTGTGACATGTGGCATCCCTGGTAGGGCGACTCCTATTGACACTCCAGTTGATTGTCAGTCGGAGTCCTGTCAAAAGCTACTAAGTCGTACCCTAGCATACTTATTTCCTAGCCCTCGGCTATAGGGGACTGAATCTGTGGCCCAGCATGGTCAGGCGCACTGGCGGGTATTCACCGGCTAACGAAGACACCCGGGGTTCGCCAGTTGGTTGGTGAGTCGGCTAAGATACCACTCGCCGGTGCCGGCACTCAATCCCACGGGACCGGACAATAAATAATAACAATAGTAGTTCTAAATTGATAGCTTGCGCCGGCACTCTCACGCCAGTTGTCCGAGGATATCCGAAGAGGGAGTCAAGACGCTAAAGCGCATCCGTCAACGATTCAACATGCCGACAGGCTCAAGCACTGCTGGCAAGGAATCGCTGGCTAAACAGGAGACAGAAGGGACGGAAGCGGGAGCTCTGGGGGGCACCAAAGAAACCTCTGACGCAAAGAGTAAGACATCTAAGGGGAAAGGTCACTCGAAGAGTCAGCAGGCCGACCATCTGTCAGATGGAGAGTGACACCGTAGTGAGCAGTACGCTATCTACGTGGAAGTAGATTGAGACCGCTGGCTTGGGCTGGTGCTGATTGACAAAACCGTCCCGGCCTACGCCTGGACAGAGGAGATGATTAGGGATCATCTGGAACGTGGTCTTCCAGACATCACGGACATTGCTATCCTCAGCCCCATAGCCTGCCTTGTTTTCAAGGGCTGGCGCTCTGTGGGCGAGGGCTTGAAGGAAAAGGAAGCAGGGGAGACCGCCGAGATGTTCAAATGCTGCCAGAATTGGGCCGGCAAGGACATGGAAGTACATGCGGTACCCGTCTCCCTCTCAGAAGCTAAGCACACCCTGGTTAGGGCGCGTGACTTTATCCACAAGCACAACCGACAGAAATTGTCCGTGGCTAAAGCTGTGCCAGCAGAGAAGCTGACCTCTAGTAGGGCACACCGGCCAGAGGGCGCAGAATGGTAAAACGCGCCGATAAGTACTTTGCCAGTTAGCCGAATGCCAGGTGGGCCTGGGTGATGAGGTGCACACAAAGTCGATAGCTGACCGTCGGATCGAGAAACTGTTGCGTCCTCCCCAGGCACTATCCGGAGCATCAGGGACCGAGACAGATGATGAGCCCTATGAGTCGGTGGTGGAGACCGGTGCGGAAACTGGTGCCGACACCTTCAGTGACGTCACCTCCCTCTACGACTCCACTGACGACAAGGAAGACTATGATATTGTTGCTTATGACACCGAGACCTCTCACCAGGTCACCGTGGCTGAGAGGAACAAGCAAAGGAAAAAGCAACAACAGCGGCGAGAGTACCGGGAGAGGAAGCGCATCCGCGACGGCACCACAAGGGTGCCACTCTCCCACTATTTAAGAATAGCCAGAAAGAAGGAGCCATGGCATACACCGACTGGAGGAATGCCGTGGATGAATTGATAGAAGACAAGATACCCACGGACCAGATCAAGAGTTTAGTCCTCCAGTCCTTTGAAGGTTCGCCGAAGGACTCGGCCAGGCTGGCCAATAAAGTCAGCAAGGGGGACCTGAATGCCATTTTAGCAGCATTGGACAAGATGTACGGGCATTCAGCCTTGTATGTCCATCTCCAATCAGAGATGTGTAGTATTCAGCAACTACACAGAAAGTCGGCACAAGATTATTACCAGCACCTGGTAAGGCTGCAGGTAGCGATACAGGATAAGTTTCCTGGCCAGCTCAATGAGCTAGAGTTGGAGAGGACCGCCCAGGAGGCATTTTATAACGGACTCCGGGACGAGTTCAAGCCCATGATCTCCCACCTGCTCGACAATCCCGGCATCACAGTAACTGACCTTGTGGAGGCAGTGTGCCAGATAGAGGCAATGCAGGAGTGCTAGCGGATACTTGGTCACGCTATCTGGCTTCTATGTTCGCTGGATACCAAAAGCCCAGTTACCAGAAGGACCCGAAACCGGCGAAGGCCGGGGTCATCAATGTAAAGCCAACGAAATACGAAGAGGAGGTGGACGCGAGTGCCGATGAAATGGCCGCGTACTCAGAAGAGGAAAAGGAGGAATGGAAAGATGGCTATTATGTCTGCGCCATCCGGCAGGCCAAAGAGGCTCAAAACTTCTTCAGCACCTGCTATAATTGTCGTGAGCCAGAGCACCATTGGTGGGATTGTCCCAAGCCTTTAAGGGTGGGACTCCAGGAGATTAAGAACTGGATCAGCAAGGAAGCTGACCGGTTAAACCTGTTCAGGGATCGGTGGAGCAAAGGGAGGCCAGGTCTCCCAGAAGGGTCAAAGAGGGGCCGTGCCGGGAGCACCAGCAAAGCCCGAGAAATAAACCAACCTCCGAAATCTCCCTACTGGAATAACGACCCAAGGTCGAGGTGGCTCAGCCCCATGAATCTATGCCTACATTGATGGGACCAGGACACAGGTATTAATCGATGATGGCTCGCAGATCAACTCTATCATGCCGGCGTATGCCACGTCCCAAGGACTGGCAGTCAGCCCCTTGGAAGAATTGGCCAGCGACGCTTCAGGGAAGTCTATCCTGGGAATCGGAGGGGTATGTACCGGCATGATCAGCTATGTAACCTTCCGCATGCAAATCGAAGGGGTACCAAGCTATGATGAGGAGCAAGTGGCCCTGGTTATTGAGGATATGAGCCGCTTCAGCCACAAAGTGCCAGTGATTCTGGGAATGCCGACACTGCACCGGGTGGTGCATAGTATAAAAGAGTCCGAGATGAAGAACGCACCACCAGAATGGCAGCAGGCCCAGATCAGCTACGAGATCGCCAACCAGCTATACTCATACCAGGCCACGTACCAAAAGGAAGCAACCTATCCCACTAACACCAACCAGGACCCTACCGAAATCGATGAGATCTTGAAGTTAAGTAAATTGGTTGTGGTGCCGGCCTTCGGTTTGGAAATTGTTCATGGTATGACGGCCGAGACCATGATGATGGGTAGCAAGTTGAAGGTGATGACACAGGCCCCATACCCAGAAGACAACACCAAGCTGCTGGTAAGATTATACATCCTCCAGACTTACACCAAGATGAAAGACGGAAGCCGGAATGTCAGCGTTGTCCTACGTAATGGGACTAGCTGACCCATCTGACTTTCCGGCAGAAGAATGATAGCAGGGTTGTAGCTGCTAACTTGGTGCCAGATGCAGAACCCTCTCATGCTTTCATGCGAAGCTCAACGAGGATGAAGAGGCTGAAGCACCAAAGCTGACAATACCTGAGTGCCAGCAGAAGCTGATGGAGATCCTAGAGCAAGATGTGGGTTTGGACGCGTTGAAAGAGTGGCTGGCAGAGGAAGCCAAGAAGGCACACTGGCTATTAATGGAGTTTCACCACATCTTCTCCCTCAATAAGAATGAGATGGGCTGTACCGACACAACTGAACATGTCATCGAGCTTACTAAGAGTGAGCCGTTCAAGGAATGATTCCGGCACATAGTGCCTCCCCTAGTGGATGAAGTGAGGGAACATCTCCAGGAGATGTTGGATGGCAGTGCCATCCGGCCGTCTAATTCACCCTGGTGTAACGCTGTGGTGCTGGTTAGGAAGAAGGACGGGACATTGATGTTCTGTATCGACTTCCGCTGGCTGAACGAAAGGACAAAGAAGGATTCGTTCCCCATGCCAAAAATGATCGACATGATAGAGATGATGGTCGGCACTCAATTCTTCTCCTTGATGGACCTCAAGTCAGATTTTTGGCAGGTGAAGATGGACGAGGAGTCCCAGGCTTATACAGCTTTCACTGTTGGCAGCTTAGGTGTCTATGAATTCTTGAGGATGCCGTTTGGGTTGTGCAATGCTCCGGCGACATTTCAAAGGTTGATGTAAAACTGCCTCGGCAAATTAAACCTCACGTATGCCCTCATCTATTTGGATGATGTAATTGTGTTCTCCAAGACCGAGGAGGAACACTTAACCTGGCTATGAGCGGTGTTGGAGTGCTTCCACGAGCATGGCCTGAAGCTGAAGCCTGCCAAGTGTGAGTTCTTCCATAAGGAAATCTCATATTTGGGACACCAGGTGTCAGCCGATGGTATGCAGCTGGGGACCACAAATCTTAGGGGGATAGCCGAGATGGCACTGCTGACCACTGTTACCAGAATACGTTGCTTCTTATGGGCAGTAGGGTTCTACCGCCAGTTCATTAAAGGATTCGCCAACATAGCCCACCCCTTACAAGACCTGATGGTGGGCAAGAATAGTCAATTGAAGAACCAACTGGTACAGCTTACGACTGAGGCCCTTAAAGCATTTTACACATTGAAGTTAAAGTGCATGGCCCAACCGGTATTGGCTTTCGCTGAATTTGAGAAACCATTCCTTTTGGAGACAGATGCTTTTGGCAACAGTCTGGGTGCCGTCTTATCACAGAAACAGGACAATGGAAGGTATCATCTGGTAGCTTTTGCTAGCCAGAGTCTCAAGGGGTCAGAGGGAAAATACCACTCTTCAAAGTTGGAGTTTCTTGCTCTCAAGTGGGCGGTGGTGGACCAGTTTCGGGAGTACTTACAATACAAACCATTCCTGGTGCACACCGACAATAATCCTCTGACATACATCATGTCTTCACCGAACTTAAACACCACTGGCCACAGGTGGGTGGCAGCACTGGCGAACTTCCACATGTCCATAGAGTACATAAGAGCTGCTGACAACAAGGTTGCTGATTGCCTTAGCCAGGTCACCGACTGGCTGGTTGAGGACAGTGTCAGAGAACTGATAGAATGTGCAAAGATGGATGCCAAAGTCTGACGGGTGGAGGAGGACAACCCACGGGTTGTTCAGGAGGATGCCTGGCTAGACAATGAGGTTATCCTACATGCCAGGGCCACATTGGCCCATAAGCCGGTGTTTAGGAACATCGCCAACCGGCATTGGGTGTTAGCTCAGAAGGCGGATCCCATTATCCACCATGTGCAAGGTTGGCTTAGCCGGCTGAAGGAAAATAATCAGACTCTGTCGGAGTATCTCACAGGCCGGGTATCTGATGTCGACTGGCTGGCTTATGTGAGAATACAGAAGGACCTGGTAATGTCACATAACTTGTTGTATGTGGCAACCAAAGCACCGGGCACTGATGAACGTCTGTTGACTTTTGTCATCCTGGCTAGGAAGAGACAGGCGGCAATAGATGGCTGTCATCAGGAAGCCGGTCACCAGGGAAGGGATCGGACACTGAGTCTGATGAGAGAGAGATTCTGGTGGCCTGGTATGGGCCAGCGAACAATTATGGCCATAGCCGGCTGTGAACGCTGTAAATGCTATGAGTCTAGGCCAGTAATCCCTGAGATGGTAATGATCGGCACTAATGAGCTGCTCGATTTGGTGCACATCGATTTCGTAAACATGGAAACTACAGTCCACCTACAAAAGAAACCAGTGGTCAAGAAGGTCCTTGTAGTGATCGACCACTTCAGGCAATATGTCCGTGCTTTTGTAATGCTGACCGGAAAGCTAAAACAGTGGCACAGATGCTGTATGACCACTACTTCTCTGTGTTTGGGTTCCCATGCCAGCTTATGTCAGATCAAGCAACTGAGCTTGTGGGGGAAGTAATTATGGCCCTGTGCGACATTCTACACGTCAAGAAAATACGAATGACGGCTTACCATCCACAATCTAATGATGCCGTCAAGAGAGCCCATCAGACCCTAATAAGGATGATTGGGAAACTCGACCCAGGGAGAAAACACCGGTGGCCGGATCATATTTCAGCGATTTGTCATGCGTACAATTCGATGAGGAGCCAGGTAACCGGCTATTCTCCACATTTCCTCATGTTTGGATGCCGACCGAGGATACCTGTTGATCTTTTCTTTCCAACAAGACGGCAGAGAAAAGTCAAGGGTGTGGACTCGTACATCACATCACTGTACGAGCACTTGAAGAGTGCCATTGCCAAAGCCAAAACCACGGCAATTAAAGAAGCTGCTAGGTTTAAATGGATCTATGACAAATGCGCCAGAGCTATTGAACTCCACCCCAGCAACAAGGTGTTGATTCGACTGGATGCCTTCACAGGTGCTAGTAGGAAACTTAAGAACCAATGGAGTGACCAACTGCATACAGTGGTTCGCCGTGTGGAGGACGGCATTCTGACGTATGTGGTGCGGAATGACAGAAATGAGCATGATGAGAAGACACTCCACCGGGTACGCTGTTATGGATAGCGGGTCCGCCAGACCAGGATGATGATGTCCATGTACATGTGGCTATTGCAACACCGGTGTCAGCCGGGACGGTAGAGGAAGGTGTTGAGAAAAGGGATGAAATACCTCATGAATTGTCTTATGGCCTGTACTTAGCCGCATTCAGGACCATGATTGACCTTCCTCACCACAAGGCTGGCCGTGGGGCTGGCGCAGTACGATCGGAGGTACTGCCAAAAGGAGCTGGCTACGTAACCCCTGATGAAGAGGGCATCGATCCTCCAATGGTTCGAGATGTCGCGCCGGCGGAAGACATTCCACCATGAGCGAGTACTCGCCAGGAGAGGCCTCTTTGTTCATGTTACACTTTTAGGGGGAAGAAGGACCGGGTAGGCTAGCCGTCGCGAGACGGCGTCTTTGTTTTGAACAATGATGCCAGAGCGCGGTGTCCGCAGCGAAGTAGACTGTATACTCATATGTTGTGATACAGCCTCCACTGGGTGTGGGCCGGCGACAACCACAAGTTATGGCCACTGCCAGGCAACACACGTGAACACTCACTCTGAACCTTAAAACCCCTGTCCAGGGCATGAGGATGCACCCTTCTCTTTCAGGGGGAAGGGGTAGCCGGTGGCTATGCCATACCAGCAACGACATGCTAAACTATGGGCAAGGTTAGCCGGACCTGGAAAAATCAGCATGCCCTTAATTTTTCTGAATACGCTGGAATATGGGCCACAAGTTGTTTGTTTTGTACGCGTTCGTGTTGTTTTACGCTTTTGTTATTTTAACCGGCGTGAACTTTGAAATTATACAAACAATTGGCTCTGTACAAACGTTTATTTTCTTTCACTTTACAATTAATGCATGGTCGGCAGCAAAACTGCCGGTTAAAAATGAACTGGAATAAGACAAAAAGGCAATAATATTCTAACAAGAAGCCCATGGGCTTTATGCAGAGCTGTTGTGGCTTAAATTGTCAAAAAGATGTCAATTGGCAAATAAC
>JBCAUG010006093.1:0-11344 GCA_038406175.1 Haplosyllis leylae | reverse complement strand
AAAATTCCCTGTGTTTTCCCTGTCTGGAAAAAGTAAGAGTCAAATTCCCTGTTTTCCCTGTTCCGTGGCCACCCTGCTGGTACCAGATACCATGGGGTATCCCCCGGGTGAATAAACTGTAAACATTACCTTCCCGTTGTACTACGTAAGCAGGCGGTAAAAAAACTTTTAACCTGCATGTGTCAGTTGTGATTTGGTCAAGCATGTGTACCTGTTCTATGATCTCAACACAATCTTCCTCTGCGTCTCTACAGTGTATTACAATTGGTAGTTCTAGTTCCTCTGCCATCTCTAATTGTCTAATGAACACACGTTTCTGCACTGCTGCTTCTTGATAAAACCTGCAATAATGCACAGAACAGCTAATGGACCGAAAGATCTGTAAGGCCTCCGTAGAGAAGCAAACAAAAGATGTCATCCCCAGTACAGCCCATTGACCAGCAACATAATGCCACTGCATGACCTTTCTGTGTTTGGAGACTAGTCTGCCAATATAGAGAAGTCATGACACCTTATGCTCAGGCATTTCTGCCTAAAGCAGGTGTCTGGAATAGCACTGCCACTGCCATTTCAATGCATCACTGCATCGTTAGTTCACAACCACGGAGGGCCTTGCAACGTCGTTACAGATCCAACACCTCTTTTAGGTTCACAATTTAATCGTTGAAGCGAGTCTGTCAATTATAATTGAATGAACTACTACATTAGAATAATAGACTATAATAGACTAACTAATGATGTTATAATGCAACTTACATTCCCGAATAATCAAGACCTATTTCTCCAAGTGCGACGACTTTTTCATGGTCTAACATCCGTCTCATTTGCATTTCTATCCTGGCATTATAATCTCCTGCTGATTTGGGATGAACACCAACTGCTGCGTGTACATTCGGCTCTTTAAGCAAATCCATGAAAAGTTTCTCTGCAATGTAAACAGGCGCTTAGTTAATGCCAGTAAGTAATAGTCCATAGTTGTTTAAAATAATGACTTTTTAGTATAAATATATGCACAAAGACTTACTTTCAGAAAAGTAAGTACTGGGATTACAAAAGACTGCTACACATCCTGCAAAGGTTCCTGGCACCGTCTCAGAATTTTCATCCAAATATTCGTTAAACGTACCCCTGAAATTTGTTCTGAAACAAACCACATTTTTGAGAAAAAAGTTCATACATTAGCAGTGGCATATGGAACTGTCCTATTTGTCGCAATTATTAAGAGCTGCAAAACAACAAAGATTCTCTTCTCTCACCTCTGAAACAGGAAGTCGATGTGACAATGTGTATCAATGTATGGTATTTTCGGTAAATTTTGATACAGTTTCTGAAACTTGGCTTTCCAATTGCCCGTTTTCCAGCTGATTTCGTACGGTGAGCTCCCTGGTTTCTGATACAAGTGACTACACTTGCTACGTAAGGCGTCCAGTCGTTCTTGGTAGGACAAGGATTTATCTGAAGTGAAAAAGAATCAAAAAGGTTGTAAACCTTGTTTCGAGTCTTGATTCATATAAAATTCTGTACACAACAACAGCTTATCAATTTTTACAATTGATGGTAATTCTGAAGTTGCAACATCTGTCGGTGAAAATTAAGACATGTCTATGGTTAATATTTCATTATTTCACATTAATGTTTAGGAAACTAACCAGTGTGATCCTTTTCAGCCGCAGCGCCTTTGCTTGACGTTTGCTTCCCCCAAATATTGTTCTTTTTGTTCCAAGATTTTCCTCCGCCCATTTTTTTCCTCATTTCATTGGCGGCATCTTGGAAATTTCCTGGTGTGGTTTCACGAGACTCTTCCTTGAACATATCATACCTCTGAAATTCAACGGAAATGTGTGTAACTGTTTCAAGCTCCCATTTTGTTGTAAATAAAGACATCTTTTACAAATTGCATACAATTTTATGTTACCCCAAAAAGTAAATACTTGTTATATTATGTATTACATTATCATTGTAAGTGAATATCTACCGATTTGGTCTTGCCTCCGTCGCTCGTTTCCTTTCCAGAATTCCATTCGTTTCTTCTCCTGGGAAAAATAAAAACGTCGAGTTGGAATAATACAGGTTTGAGGACTGTTACGCGTTTGGTGTACGAATGTCGAGATTCCAGTTTAATCACTGTTTTTCCATTAGTATTGTGAATAAGACAAGGTCATGCTTCAACATTCATCACTTAAAGCGCTGCAGTTAACTTATGCTTAATAAGTATTATTTTGGTATTTGTGGTACCTACATGCCAATCAATCACACTGCACCGTAAAACAGACAAACATTTTCATTTGCAAAATACATGAGCGTTCTTCGAACAAAAAACGTGCAAAGTTCTCAATGTGTTAGATTGGGCTAGACATGCACGATTCCCAAGAAAAAAAAAAAACTTGCCACAAAAGAGTGTGCGCATTAAAAGCAGAATTACTTGGTCCATCACCAGCAATCAATATACTCCAGAAACAATTTGAATTCAACTGTTTGTCACCAAAAGAAATGCAGACACTTAAAACTATGAAAACATACTACTAAGCATTATCTTTTACTTTTTGGAATGTTACCTCAGAATAATTTGCTCTTCTAATGAAAGCCTTCAACGGTCAATTGGAAAAAAAATTAAAATCTAAAGTAAGCTTCGAGCATTAAACAACCTTAAATAATTGTCTCTCAAATTGAGAAATATCGTTGCCCCACCAGACATCGATCTTTAGTCCGTGAAATCAAAAATCTTCCAAACGTCAATATTGTCATAGATACGAAAGATTTCAAAAAGTTGTTTTTGTTTAACCTTATAAGTTTAGGTTTGTGAGAAGGTGATTATCAAGCTGTAGCTTCGTGAAATAATATTCTATCAAACATAGTATGTAAAATGGGTGCGACAAAGCCTGAATTCCATTCAAACTATAAGTAATTCAACGCACTTCCCATGCAAAATTTCTTTGCTCAGTTACCGTGGTGCTTGACAAGTTGTCTCCCTTAAGTTATACGAAACCTCATTGCTTGACATGCCCCCTTCTTTTCCGTACGTGCGCTTGCAAAATTTACACAATCCAACTATTTTGTATTTATAGTTGTGGTAGCTAGTGGTGTATTGGATTATGTTGCCCATCCTCTATGCACACATTAATTAACGTGGTTTAAAATGAAAATTACACGTAATTTCACCAAAGAATACCAGAAGAATAGATCGGATGAGAGCACAATCGAACGCACATTTTTGGTTTCAATTGACAATGTACGTATCTGCAAAACGCTAAAAGATGAATTAATTTCCTATTGTACTCACGTTTTGGATGTATTGGAGGAGAGTCCCAGACCGAGTCTTTGCTTTACCGATGGCCTCGACTCATCGGCACCAAACTTGAACTTGTGCTTCCTTGGTTCTGACCGTGAACTTGATGCAGTACTGTCATTGTCATCGTCGTCATCCTCGAGTTCTGGAACTAATATATGAAACAAAAGTAGGTACTATCTTGAAACGGTTTTCTTCCTTTTATTAACACATAGCTTGTATTATTTAGAGGGCAATAATTCTGAAACATTTGGAAAGGTTTCATTAACTTAGGTGCATGGCAAAATTAATGTCAATTTGTCAGTGTAAAATGCTTCTTCACAACTATTAGCAATGATCTAATTTAAAGTGGTAGTTATTGGGAATATTTTTAAAGTTATATGATTGTAAGTGTCAAGGTGTTATTCCATTTCTGACTAAGTGGGAAACTAAAAGCTTTGGGATTATGAAGCGCCTGTTCACAGCTGGTTACGGACAATAAGTTTTGAATGATCCAAGGGAGCAGAAGGGATGAGGAACAGACAAAACAATCACGCTATCAGCCTGGAATGAGACTATTTTGGGATATTTGTGTTGCTTAATTATCAGCACCATATCGACTAAAGTGACGCTATGGTGAAACACAAATTTATCGTTACTGAAGCATCTTCTGAATTCAGTCCACATAATTATGAAACAAGGTAAAGGTCATACTTCCTCGATCAGTAATTGGTTTAAGTCCAGCAAGCCTTGATTGGAATGACTAATTGAGCGAAATGTACAAGAAACCAGTAAGTCATAAATCCTTCCAAGAACCAGAAACACGGGATTTTCAATCAGTGTGAAAGGTTTTTTTTACCAAGAAATCCCTGACGAGGTACCTAGGTATTATTAAGGATTAAATGTTCCTTTTAGATTCAACTGAATCGAGATGGTTAAGAAACGTTTTTCTGAGGAACTGAACTTAAAAAGCTAAACCAGTTGTGAACAGTTTTCAAAAACACTCACTGTTACGGGACCATCTCGAGTCTACAAGAGTTAAAAACGCGTTTTTATATACCAACCACCAACATGCACCCTTAAAATTGATAAGCTAGAATGTTGAAGTAACTAAAATTTAAATGATGAAACCAAAGTCAACAAATTATGCACGATTTAATTCTTTGTTGAATACTTCTTCCCCAATGCCACTTTTTTGTGTCAGTAAAAATCCCCAATTATGCCCTTTTTGCCCTACTTCAAAATTGATAAGCATTAGTATTTTCTTCCGCAATGCCGACAATTTTTCATCCTAAACCACTTATCAGCCTTGATGCCACGTTGGTTTTTAGTCAAATATCATGCATACTACGATAGACAGCCGAGACGCCCTTCCCGCGAGGCTTGCTGCGTGATGTCGGTGCCGAGGCCTGTTTCTTTTTATTTTGTGACTCTTCTGCTTTCATGGTTGAGGGAAAAAAAAAGAACGGTTTCTATTTTAGTGTTGAACAATTAAAAACAGAAAATTCATTCCTTAATTACCACTAAGTTAGTTTTTTGAACACAGTGTTTCCACCACTGATATTTAACATGCAGGGAAAATACATGTATGCTTCTGCTACACAGCACAAACTGTATTCAACACACCATTAAGGAAGTAAAAAAGATACATTTTCGCTCAAAATATCTTTGCCAATCATAGACATGTAATGTGTCGTCTTTTTTTGTTAGTTAGTTTCCGAAACTAATAAGACTGTACATCAGTAAAGCATCATTTCAAGCAGTTAAACTTTTGTATTCAGAGGTTTAGCATTGTTACGTTTTACAGACTGCCATTCCAGAGCATAATTTGGAGGTACAGAGTTAAAAATCTCTGCAGATTTTTTCGTATCCCCTTTTATGTCAGCGAGACCTTCTTGAAATAAATACAATACACGACTATCGATGCGTGATCCTTCATCAAGCCCAGTGTTAACGAAAAAAATATGAAAACGAAAGATGCACTAAGCAGTAGAAACACCATGGTCAAAATGTAATCAATATTAAATGTTAGTATACGAAAATGAAAATTATAAAAATGTACAAAGGAAGCAGCCAATAAATGAAACGTTTCACCATCTGATTTCTTTGCATTGTTCTTACCTTTGTCCATTATGTCCGCCCAACTTTTCGAAGATCCAGACTTCGTTTTCGGACGCGGCGAGTCTGTGTCATCAAGGTTATCCAAGCTGGAAGCTGATGCATTTCTCCTGATGCGTAAGATATCGGAGTCGCTACTTGCAACAACGTCCGCTTTACCCAAGCTCGAGCTGGACTTGTTTCTACGAAGTCGAAGAACTTCCTCGTCAGTGGTGAGGGAGTCGCTACTTGCAACAACGTCCGTTTTACCCAAACTCGAACTGGACTTGTTTCTACGAAGTCGAAGAACTTCCTCGTCAGTGGTGATGGCCTCTGCCCCGGAAGGATTTTGCGCTTTAGTTCTCTGCCGAAGCATTTCAGAGTCACTGCTCGTATTCGTTTCCGGTTTGGAGCGCGATTTTTCTCTGATGCGCAGGATCTTGGACTCTTCTTCGCTGGCTGCTGCAATAGACCCTGATTTAGACTTGACCCTTTGCCGTAACATTTCTGAATCATCTGTAGCGATTCCTTCAGAACTAGGACGGACTTTGTTCCTCAACTTCTTTATTTCGGAATCCTTTTGCATGATTGTAGACTCGGCTTCAACGATTTCTTTTTTAAGCCGGACTAACTCATCTATTCTAGCAACTTTCGTTCGAAGGCTATCTATTTCTGTTTGCCTTTTCGTTGATTTACCTTTCTTTCCAGAGTCTTCAGTAGACTCCGAATCTTCGCTGCTAGAATGTTCATCGGAAGAATCCTTATTCCTGCGATGTGGTGGTACATACATAGCCTTTCCTTTCTTCTCCTTTTCTTTCTTTTCTGTGTATTGTTTCTTTAAATGTTGCAAACGCTCATCACGCTCTTCTTTCGCTGATTTACCTTTTTTCTTTTTGGGATTTTTCGGCTTACTTGTAACTTCATCATCGTCTTCCAGCGACGGCATCTCCGCGTCGTCCAGGGGAGGCATCTCATCTCGTTTTTTCAGTATCACACTTCTCACACCACCTGTGGGTCGACTGCTGCCTTCGTCCTCTGAGCTGTCTCCTGAAGAGTTGTAGCCCGTGAGTTGGTTGAGACTCTTGCTGGGACTGTACACTGCTGACCTCACTGTCTTGCGTGGAGCGTCATCCTAGATGGAAATGACAGCATGTATTACATAAAATGTTTTGATATGAATGTTGCCGCTTTTGTTGCAGTACAATTAATCTTTTATTTGTTCAGGCTACCATGCATTTCGATCACACCCAAGTAGTCGCATTAAAATACAAGGAAATAACTCTGCGACTCTTACTTTTACTGAAAGAGCGAAAAACGGGGGAAAATTGCCTATATGAATTGGTATCAGCGCTAATCACACATACAGGGCAAAGTAAAGAACATACTTTACTACGTTTTTTTGGTCCATGAGGAAATTAAAATCTAACCGACACTAGCAAAGCTCATTTGAATTAAGTTCTAAAAGCACACACCTACGTGCACAAAACAAGGGTTGTCACAGACTTATAGTACTATGAACTGCATACGATTACATTTTAAATACACCAGAAATCAACAAGTTGACTTCCCATGTTTTTTTGCCTATTACACCATGCAAAGTAGAACATAATTTTCTTGTAGCTTCCTTGAATAAACTGCCAAAACGCAACAGATAAAGCTCACAACACAAAATATTTCTTACAAGGTGATTCAAAGCGCATTACAATTTTGCTTACACCCACCTTGGCCACCATAACAATCCTTTTACGAACCTGTGAGAATTGACACGACACAGAACATTCAATGAATTTGTAAAGCTTTCAATGGAAGCTCTGCTCTGAACGTAAACGAAAACGTAAATATGCGACACTCACCTCTTTGTTCACAACAATACGCCTGTCGTTTCGTTTCCAGTCATCACCTAGTAGGGAAAAAATATAATGCGTATGTCTTAACGTTTGCTTCAAACTAACCTGGGCACAAAGCCAATACCAGAAGATGAAAAATAAGATGTACTATGATAGTAATACAAGCATGTACGACAGGTAATTCACCAAACTTTAGGGTGGAAAAATAACAACAATTTTACACAGAACCGTTACCGTTCAAATTTATTACAAAGTTTCTGTTAAAACATATACAAAATCTTGTTAGTCTAATATTGTTCACATTTCTACAACTGAACGAAATTGCGCTATTTGCAGTTGAATATAACATTGCACCGCCTAATGACTCAATCACATTGACAGTGGCCGAGACCTAGACCAATGACATTTGGGTTCTGTGGGATTGTATGGAGGTGTTCTTACTGCACAGAGACAGATAACAACACAGATTCCCATTGAGTTCTGTATACTTGTTATCGGTCTCGGTCTAGGTGTCGGCCACTGTCAGTGTGATTGAGCCATTACATTGAAACCGAAGGGTGGCCTCATTATTAACAAGAATCCAAGAGTGGATATCAGCTTGTCCAAGATGCTTAACATTCAACAAAGTAAGGTAAACCCATGTCGTCGTAAGTTAATGTATAACCAGCATTCTCAGCCACATAGCGTTTCATGAGCTTACAGTTGTGCTCTTTATCTTGAACCAATACGTTATGCCAGGGAGTACCCCACAGGCTACCTCCCACTAAATTCACACCAAACTTCTTTGTGTTATCGTGCGGATGAATACTAAGCCTAATGTGCTTAGAAAACAGGTCGTTCACCAGGGATGAATAAGCCTCGTTTCTCAGAAGCACACGTCTAGCCCGTGCAGCTGCATCCTTTGATTTCTGTCTCGTTGACATTTCACTCACGTGTAACTTGTCTTCAAAAAGGAAGCGCTTGAACCCGCAGTACAGCATACAGTAATCTTTATCTTCCTTTATGGAATGGTCAATATCCTGTAGTGGCCCGCCGTACAAAGACATCAGTCGTTCTCTTTTTAAATCATCACTTGAATCTGTGAAAATATCAGCCAAACTGGCAAAACGAATGTACGGACTGGGGAACCACGTCTTGACAGCTTCTTGATAAGCCTTGACATCTTCTGGTCTAACACCTACCAAATCTGCAAAAACTCGTCCATCACTGACAATAACCACAACTGCCCCTGGTTCGTAGAAACAGCTCACTGTTGCAGCAAATCTATGCAGCCTTCTGATAGCCATTCTCTCCCCGACGTCAGGCACTGGACCCATCACTTTGGCAACATGATTTGCAGACTTGAAAGGAAAAGCTGGCAATACAAAGCCAATTGTCTTGCCATTATCCACCAGTCCTTTCACTTTACTTTTGAACTCTTCTCTTCCAATCTCATCCCAGAGGTCATCTTTTGGTTTCTTCCTGATATTTTCAAATTCCGCGGTGACGAGATGCGCGATTTTTTCTGGAGAAAAGTATTTTTTGACATCTGATTCCTGTTTATTATTCTGTTCAGACTGTAAGCTCCAAGGCATCCTTGCTTTTAGATCCAAAATACCTTGGATAGCTCGTTCCGCGTGGATCATCATCGATTCGGTTTCCTTGTTAAGCCAATCAGCACCAATTTCTGTTGATGCAACGCCGAAGAATCCATAAAGTGCGCCACCACGCTTCACTGGTATTATTATCTACAAAGACAAACTCTGCAATAAAAATATGAATGTGTCGGGGGTCATAAAGACAGGCCACACGGTGAGACACAATTAGTGGCGTGTGTTTTTATTGGATGCTACAAGCATAGCTTACAGTTGCCCAGTTGATAGCATTTACTTAGTGTCACGGCCAGCTGGCCACTGTTACATTATATTTGAAATGGGCCTCGACCTTCACGGCTGAAGGTTCATTACCATAGCGTGACGGAATGAACGCATATATTACTTCACATCATTCAATTTCAAAATGAAATAACAAGTCCCATGATGACGCCAGATGATATTTTGTGTGCGGCCAAACAATCCGTGTTCTTTCTTTTATCTTTCGGACAAAGGCCACATCTTTCGATCCAAGATATTTACATACCTGTGACTCTATTTTTTCTTGAGAATTATCTTGCCTCTCCCCATTGTGCACAAAGATGTCTTTCTGGGACAGATGTTCTATCAGAGACAGGTAATCTACTTCCTGAAAAAATGGCAAGTCGACACTGAAATCTACTGCCGAATAGAACAAAATTGCATGCGAATAATATAAAAAAAAACAACAAATAGTTAGCAGCCTAAACACTATCGTTCATCGCGAATACTTTCTTTTTCATCCGTTGATTTACAATGCAGTCCATTAAACATAAAACTTAAATGAAGTGACCATTAGTAAATACCCTCGTGTTCTTGATTCGAGACTGAAGGCCTAGTATTCCCTCCCTGTACCATTCACATTCAACGGTGATCCTGTCGTCTTTAGCGTTGTAGCTCGCCCAGTAGGCCCTTTGAGCGCTACATCTTTTCCCAAGATGGGTTATGAAGTTGTTAAGAGCGCTGTCAGCATCAAAAACCATTCTTGCTTTTCCTCTTGTGCAAAACCTGGATAATTTAGTGAACCAATTACACAATATTGAAAATGTAAATATCCAATGAGAATAACGCTTGTTAGAATGAAAAAAATGTACAAATGGCTGTGTGATACTTACCTTCGAAGAAGTAAAATGTCCAAGTTTCTTCTTCGGGAGATCCACTTGTATAAAATTACGAGTACAGTTTCACAAAAGGGTCTTTACGCAAAGGTCCTCAAGAATGAATAATTAATTCACAGCATTTGTCCAACCGACGAGCCTCGTCAACCAGTCGTGACAATATTGTGTGCGGACTTTTATATAAATTCTAATGCACTGAAGCATCATGCTACATCAGCACTTTTTAAGCCGGAGACGTTGTTAACGTTGATAACGCAGATAGCCTTCGTTTTTACCACATCGAACTACGACCTCACTTTTGGACACACGTTAATTAACACTGCATCAGAATCAGTTAAAATGGGCGCAAAGGGCATATAATGTGACTAAAGTCAGTATAAAGATACACTTCTAAGTGTTTTGTACTTCTGTACCTGATGTTAATTGTCTTAACAAAGCAAACGTCTTCAAAAACGTCCTTTGCGGCAAGACATAAAAATTAATCAGTCAATCGGACAATATACAGGGTGTCCATTTTCCAACCGAGATAAGATATCTGTGTTTTCTCCTAATTAAATATTTTTTTCAAGACTTTTTATTTGCGGAAAACGAACAGTTGATTTCATATACAAATGCTTCATTAGCTATGTCGTTACATTTCCTACACACAGGAACACATCAAGTAATTGTGGATAAATATGGATAATTTGTTCTCAGTACGTACAATGAATTCTTCTCAAACTTTATTGATGAGGAAAGGAGGGAGTCCCGTGGCTCCAGTAATGACCAGAGGTCACTGATAGTGCTAAACTGTGGAAAACACAATCTTATACTTTGTCGCATACCTAGAATTTTTTTTAAATGTATTACTTTGTAAAAAATAATTTGGATATTTTTATTCAAAAGTGTATAATATTTTTTTCCCGCTATTAAAACCTCCTAAAAAAGTTATTTCGTGTCTCAAATAAATATTACAGTGCTCCCACTGTGATTTGTCCGAAAAAAAAAAAAAAAAAAAAAAACATCAACAAGAATGCTAAGAAGCATTGTGTCGCACCGCACTTGAGGTTGTACTTGGTATCATTTTAGCTCGATAGATACATATAACTGGATGGATGGATAGGTAACTGGCCAGATATGTAGCTAGATAGCTAGCTAGATAGTGATAGTCCGGGTCAGGGGTCCGAAAATCAAAGTTGTTGAGAATGGCCTTAAACATTTGGAATTTTGATTTTGTATACAAGCAACCAACTAACCAACCATACAGACACCACAGTGACCAGATAAGTCGCTCCGCTCGTAGAAGCGGCGCGATAAAACCTCACTTTTCCCCCCCCCCAAAAAAAAAAAATTCAACTGAACGTCTATATTATTTATTTCTACATCTTCTACAGAGGGCCGTACTCAGCGGGGGGGGGGGGGGGGGGG
>JBCAUG010006082.1:0-11344 GCA_038406175.1 Haplosyllis leylae | reverse complement strand
GCTCAGCAGAAAAACTCAAAATATGTCTCATAGTATTTACTTTTATTCATAGATTTGGCCATAATTTTTTGGTTGACGTTCATTCAGTGGTTTTTTGGATGCGGATGGATTTAAATCCATCTCTCAGATGCCCCATAGAAGTCAATGCATGTTTCGTGCTGTGCAATCATTAAAGTTTCATGTGCTCACACCCGCTCCCGACCCCTGAAAGCACAACAATACAGAATAATTCACGCCACTTCACATCGATTGTTGAAGTAAAACAATATGATTAGCCTGTCACCAGACAGATGGCAGGAAATGGAAATAATTTAATTTCCCTCCATCAGCATTAACGGAACATTCCCTTACTACCGTGTCTAATACACTGTGACAACTGATGTACCTATTTTCCAGCTACTTTTGTAGTGCAGTATGATGCTTCTTCAATGGAAACGTTCCTTGCAATGCAATTCTGGCAGCACATTTTGTCTCATCTAGGGGGGAGCCTTCTTTCAAGGGACCAATTTCAGGATATCATGGATTTTTCAGAAATTTTGCTAGAAATAGTCTTGTCTACCTCCTCTCCAAATTATAAGGTCAGTGCCCTGTCCTACAAGAAAAGTTGACCTATTGCCGGGAGACTATGGTTTCCCGTTTTGGTGAATGACATGTAAATTCTAAAAGGAGTCAAGTGGTGATAAATGTTTTCGGATTTGGGGAATGTTGTACAATGCGGCTGCATATAGTGAATCGGACTGTAATGATGTTCCTTACATTGAGAAGTTTTCTGGTTTCTGCAATGTCAAAAATGACACGATAATTACATTACGTGACAAATCTAATTTCATTAATATTTTTCATAGGCTTTTTGCGCTGGCACCACGACTTATTAGGAGGGATTAAATAAGCAATGGTATAAAAAAAAGAAAATGGCTTATGGTAAAAGAGGCACTAAGTTAAATTCTTCACTGCCTGGTTTTTTCCCTCTTTGCTCTGGCACATTTACCTTTCATTCCTCATGAGTTATTACATAATTGATGTCCAGGTAAGAAATGATACCCATGTGTACATGTAATTACGCTACAAATTAACTAATTAACTTTATGTATCCAGGCAAAACTCGCCTTATTAAAAGTCTAACTGTGTACATGCAACAGGTAGATATGTAATACAACTGGAGCAGTGTCGCCTTACAGAAGACTAATTCACAAACTGGCCAGAGACACCATTAACACTTAAGGGGTTCTATGTGTCATTATGTTGTAGTAAAAATCAGCATATTGTCACATAAAAGTCGCTTGATGCCCACAGATCTCACGGTCTCGGAGGCTTAATGAACTAGGGAGTATCAATCACCAGAGAGATCTTAGTTCAGTTGTGTCCGAATAAGAATTGAGACTGGATTTTCCCGCTACAAAGAACGCAGGGGGGGTGTTCCACTTTTGTGATAATCATGCTCATTTTACAAAGGAGTAATTGATGTAAATTTAGCATTTGTAATGGGGTGACTGGTAGCCATTCAATCAGATTAATGCATGGAAATTTCAATTCATGGTATGCTTAGAGTAACCTTGGTGTAACCTCAGGGTAACCTTGGGATAAGCTCAGGGTGACCTCAGGATAAGCTCAGGGTAACCTTGGGATAAGCTCAGGGTGACCTTGAGATAAGCACAAGGTGACCTTGGGATAAGCTCAGGTGACCTTGGATTGAGCTCAGGTGACCTTGGGGTAAGCTTAGAGTAACTTTGGATAAGCTTAGGGTGACCTTGGGATAAGTTCAAGGTAATCTTGAGGGAACTTTGATATATAGTTTGAGTACATTCTGGATAAGGTTTGGATAAGTCTGGGTTGCAGGATAAGCTTGTGGTAATGTCAGAATGAGCTCTAGATAACTTCAGGATAAGCTATGGATAACCTCAGGATACGGTTGAGGTAATTTTGAGGGAAGTTTGGGTACATTCTGGATACAGTTTGGGATAAGTTTGGGGTTGCAGGATAAGCTTTGTATAGCCTCAGGATAAGATTGGGGTAACGAAGTTTGGGGTAAATTTTCAATAAAGTTTGGGTGAAATTGGGACAAGTTCAAAGTTGCAGGATGAGCTCAGGGTAATTCCCTTATTTACACTTCCTTGTAAATACATAAATCGTTAAATTTCTCCTATTTAACGCACTATTTTGTTTATACAGTTCATCCAATTTAACCAAAATTTCTTATTTTGAAAAGCAACTACATCTAGAGAACTTTTATTTCCTGGAATTCTAATTATCATGAACATGTCTGAATAAATGGAAACATAAATTCGGCAGGTGGAGCACTTAATAACAACAATATTACAACAAACAAGGAAGTGAAAGTAGTTGGAACCAAGAACTTTGAAATTGTGTTTGCGGCAGATGCTTGTTAAAGATTTTGAATAATCTCCTTTATTGCCTCTTTTGCTGATCTTTAAAGACATTGTTATCTACTGCGTTTATAATCAAAACCTAGTCACTTGTCACCCGTGTGCATTTTGTAGGGAGAAGAAAGACTGTAAGGTGAGAAGGAGCCTGATTGAATTCTAGTTTACAAGAAGACTTGGTAATTGGGCCTTTTGAGGCCAGTACAAAATCCAATCTGAAATCCTGCCATATTGCATGCTATCCAAGACCTAGTCATTCACTCGGTACTCAAACGCCTTCAATGACTAAGTTGCTATTCTAGATGGTTTTGAAGAAAACATCCCTTTTCAGATATTTCAAATCTCAAACTAACGATCTCTGTTTTTGAACGTACATACAATCCTTGCCACGAATGGTCAAAGACCTCACGTTAAAATTGAGTCATAATACAGAAATAATGAATGACAACCAGGTCAGTCAAGGTACCAGGTATAGTTGTGCTGCCCATGACAAAGTCCTGTTGACAAGAAATGAAGAGATGACACAAAAAGCCTAAATGAATTTTTTCCCAAGCTGGAAGCACGTGCCTTTGGAAAGTTCACCTTATCCCGAATTAACCAATTTTATCAGAGTCCTCTCCTTTAACAGGCAATGACACCTATTTCCGACTCCCAGCCACTTTATTGTGCGGATGTCCATCTTGAGTGACACCTTGCTGACCTGAAGGATTGGAAGAGCAATACTTACATAAGCAGCTCTGTATTCCGGTCCCTCTTGTAGTGAAGGTATGAGCACATTCAGAAATGATCATTTTGAAGTAACTGACCGTGATTACAGTTATTTGTGAAGCCCACATACAGAGATTCTCAAGAAGTAAGCGCAAATGTTCTTCTTTAGAAACTTTTTGGAGAAACTTTTTTTTGTATTGTTAAGATGCTTTCTTTCTAAAAATAGAATCTATTCCGCAAGAGGAGAAAACTTTTTTCAAAAAAAACTTGCAGTCAGATTGTTAAAGTGCTTAGTACAAGATTTGGCATGGGACATCAGACATCCAGATCACGCACGCCATGACGTGCGAAATCAACGTTTAACAAATGTTCGTCTTGAGCGCCATTAGGAGCAATAAACCTGTAACAGAGATAGTGATTGCGGTCACTGGATGATCCTTGAACACGCAAACTCCCGTCAAAATGTTCTCAATTCTTGGAAGCTGGAAAGCGTTATTTAAAATTCTCTTTTTTTTTTCTGGTGTCCCTTTGCAGCCTTAAAACATGATATACAGCAATTTATTGTCAGCGCAAATCAGCCTCTAGCGAGAATGTGTGAAAAGAACTTGGAGGAACATTTTACACTTGCCCTTTTTGTGCGTGACAACCGTTTATAGTCTGAATTCCTGTCATTTCTGCGCATACTGTAACTTGTCCAAAATTTAATCATTCAGAAAATGTTACATATGTCGCTCAGATATGACCTTTCTCTTCTAAAGATAATTACATGAAACCACGGCCCGACAATTGCGTGATGTGTTCATGGTAGTTCCGCCACCGATTACACAAACACGTACCAGCCATAATACACAGAATCTGTGATTTCTTATGCCTTTGTAAACAGAATTTAGCAATTTCAATTGAGTTTTACACGATAAGCGATTTGGCAGATTCTGCCAGATCTGGCAGATCCAAATCTTAGTTTTAACTCTTTTATTTTCACAGTCTCTAAAAATCTAGTAATATGCACAGATTTTAGCAGAGGTCGACTCCCTTTTGTAGGTCTTCAGCTGTAACTTTTATGTTTGTTATAATCTGAAAAATTAAAATTTATGCCTGTCAGATCTGCCATAATCTGCCAGATCACCTACCGTGAAAAACTATAGAATGACTACATTTATTTTACCACGACCCGTGGAAGAGATGTCGTTAGTGCGAGAGTAAAATGTATCTTCGTGTCTCAAAAGAAAACGTGATTTTCTAAGTTTTCAGTTGAATAGAACGCTGAGGATGCTTCGAATTTAAGTTTACAAAGTGAAATTGTTCAGCTAGCTCGTGACTGCTACTTTTTGCTTACCTGTTGTAATTACTGTTAGTGAAAAGATTCGAGGTTTTCTTGAATTCCACTGAATCGACTTTAATATGATTAAAGAATTCTGCAACCGAAAGAAAACTTTAATCCATCATATTGGCAATTCTAGGACACTTTGCATTAATTTCCTCAGATTCTCAGATTTCAATAGAACACCACCTTGATCATTTTTTTACTTTTTACAGATGAACAGTTTTTTTTCTATTGCCTGTATTTTTCGGCCATTGAACTACAAAAACTCAAAGAAGATGGAGTGATATCTTGATATGGCGTTCTGATCTAAGGGTTTAATTTAATGAATGCTTTTTTTTTTGAAAGGGCACATATGTCACCTGTAAAAGCGTGATGTTTGAGATCGTAACGGTTTTCCTTCGTTTAAACCTGACACAATGCTGAACAAAGAGCTTCATTACTGCCATTTTTGATGAATTAGTTCTTTGATTTGTATCAAAATTCTCAGTAAAGGTGCTAAGCGCGTGGGCTTTTTTAATCTCTTAATTTTCAAGAAGATAAATGTTTCTGTTTTCCTTTCAGAATTTAGTTTCAGATTAGTGATAGTTGCACGCTACAAAATGACTTGCGACTGTCGGTACCTATTGATATCAATTGAAACCTGAGCACCAATCTCGCGTTTCACTGAAGAACAGTTCAGATCAATGAGGTTCCTTGCTGCGGGATCAATCCCCATAACCGTGGAAAACCATTGATCAATGCAATTTACCTTTGTTGCAATCGGACATTCGATAGTCGCCAGCCACATTTTCAGTGTGCATCAATGACAATTTGGAAGTTTGGAAAGTTTTCTTTCCAACTCGATAGCTGCATTACGTCATGGTGTTTACCTTATGCTACTTTTTGCAAAAAAAAAAGAAAAAAATCTAAAATGTATATGAAAAATAGGTCAGGTTTGTGAAAAACTTTTCAAATATTTCCAGTTCAAACCATTTCAGTTTCAATTTCAAAATGGTCACATAATTCCAATCTCTCGAGATCTCGCTCATGTTTGACATTTTATAACGTTCAGTTGAAATATGAGGATGTGTCAAATCTCGTGTATTTGCAACATACCAAGCAAACCGTTGTACCAAAAATAATCAAATGACATTAAATCCCACAAAACAAGTGCCTAATGACAGGTTATCACTCTTTGCGAGATAATTGGGGTCATCAGTATGCTGCGGATAGACGCACTTCTCCCTGGGGATGGTGACACACGTTGGTTCTGCCATTAGAATCCAGACAAGCACTTGTCAGATGCCTACATTTTCTGGCCCCCTTTCTGGAAACAAAAGATACTTTCGTTACTCGCAAAACGTAGCACTTGCTGGTCACATTTTGTCTGGGCATTTCTTGGCATAGCAATAAGTGATAATGAATGGATACATGCATACAAACGCTAGTATAAGACTTGTCCAAAAGAAAGCTGAAAAAAGAAGTTAGTGAAACTTTTCAATTACTTTTATTCAAACATAGTCCTTGGTAACCATAGTAACTGGTTTGAGACAAGAATTATACAAAGAGATCAATTTTACGCTTCATGTTTCTGCCACTAATCTGCGAGAAGCTTATAATTCTCTGATCCTCCTGATGTTTCATCATAACACGCGATGTTTACAAGAATCTCTACCATTTCTTGATAAGATTCTAGGTATGCTATCCAATGTGAAATCTATTTAGAACTTATAAGCTCTTTCCAACTTTCTAATTTCGTGATAATTTACGACGAGGAGTTTAAAACCACCCACCATCAATCTGAAGGTCAGAGTCTTTTATCATTGCAGTGAAATTTATAGACACTTTTTGAAAATATTAAATATCAAGACATTAAATGTAAGATATAAGCACAGTTTTTGATACGACTTTTTGAATCATTTAACGTGAACTTGAACAGCAAGATTAGAGATCACAGATGTGTCAATTTGATTAAATTCTCGAAAGTAAAATGTTCTTATTCCTATAACATCTGCAAAAAAATCATGAAAATAATTTCAATACCGTCAATTACATTAGACGGTGACTTTGAGAAAATTTATTTATTGTACATTTAAAGGTGCAAAGACGTCAAAAGGCTCATCCCCTTAATCCTCTGTACCAAGTTCATGCCATCTGACTATCAGCAGATTTTTTATGTCCTTTCAACTTCCAGAACCCATTGATGCTCTGTCTGGAATTTGAATAGCAGCATTTATTTATTGCGTAATTGTCCTTGGAGTCTCGAACTTTTTTCTTTTTTTAGTAATAATTTATCTTTGCCTGTAGTTAAACTGCTTTCAAGTAATTGAATGCTTTACAAAGTTTCAGTAGGGGGCCAGGTGGTCCCTTGCTTCAGACCTAGGCAGCCCAATTTTGCGCAAAAGTTTTATTAATGAACTACTACAGCAAGTAAAGTGAGAGTGATTATAATTTTAAAAAACATTTTCCCTTTTTTATCAATTCAATTCATTCATTTTTGTCATTAGAGTACGTTCAAATCAAAAGATGAAATGTCACAAAGATAAAAATGGTGTCCTAATCTTTCATAGAAAAATCAGAAAAAGTGCAAATAACTTCCATTAACAGAATACGAATGATGTCTGAACGTATTTAGCTGAACATATTCAGTAGGTCTTTGGTCAACAAAACCTAAATATTTCACTCAGAATTTGCTCTAATGCAACTTCTGTCAAGGTGTGCGAAAAGGCAATGAAATTCTGGTCAGGAATTATTATTATTAATATCATAAATTTATTGGTAGGTATTTCAAATTGTTAACCCTAAAGTTCAGTAAATTAAGTTTTCTTAAAGATCGAAGAGGAAAACTCACATTTTGAATTTACTAAATACTGCCGACTTTTTGCAGGCTCGTTTAGAGTCAACTTAGTGATTGAAAGAGAGGGCCCATAGTATTTTGAGCATACGCCTTGGCACTTTTATGATAAGTAGGCCTTCTTTAAGCTGCATGCATTCATTGGTGGGAACTTATTTGCACAGCAAAATGATGTCATAAGTAGGCCTACTTTAAGCTGCAGTCATTGGTGGGAAGTTGTTCACACAGAATGTTGCCATGACATCATTTATGTGCCAGCAATGTCTGACGTTTAATGACGCAACGTCATTTTTTAGTTTTGTGGGAAACCAAAGATGAGTTTACGATTAATCTTTGTGAATATTTTAAATTAGATCCCAATCATGATTTCCATCAGAACGTCACAAACTGTCAATTTTCAGAGGGGTAGTCTACTTATTTCTGCTATTTCTCTAACAATATTGATGGCAAACATTAAAAAAAAATTGATCCCTTCCTTTAGGTCCACGATTTTAATAGGTGAACTTTTTTTCACTCTCGCTGTTGTTCAGAAAAGATGAATGGTTATGAACATTAGAAGAATCTAGAAACCTGAAAGACAATGGTTCCAACCATAAATCCATTATCCATTACAGACAGATGTTGGCATTTCACGTTATTCTGAATGAGGTAATTCCTAAAATAGAAGAATACACTTCCCCAATGCCACATGGAACTATTGCGCTTTCAACATCTGCAGTTACAATCGCAGATTAGAATTAGTCTAAGCTATTCTACCCATAGTACACTCACCAAATGTTCCCCAGGTTCCCCAGCAAATTCTTACTGCTTGTCTTGTTTGGCATCAGCTGGATTAAAACCTCTTGTGCGAGTGGTCTAAATCAGGGGTCACCACCCCTAATACCAGACATTCGTTATTTCAGCACATGTAACGGCTGCTGTGAGTTGATGAAATGAAATGTATGGACCCATGTAAAAACTAAGGAGGTGAAGTCGGGATCACGTAGAAGGAAATTAGTCGCCAAGAGTAAAAGGCTGCAAAGGACAAAGTTCTGCTTGGAATGTGTATTCACAGAGAAGTGGTGAATCAAATGTTACATCTTATGCACCTGTGACTAAAGTGAGGAAAAAGTAGGAAGAAAAAGTAGTTTATTCCCTAAACATACAAGCAACGCTCTAAACAGAGACCAGGAAGTACTTTGTTTCTACATGTATCTGGCTTTTAGATCCCAAAACTCTAAAAATCTACCAGCAGTGTAAAGCTGTGAAACCTCCGAGTGACTCCACAGTAGTACATCTGCAAAAGTAAACTGCGAACCTCTGAGACACCGTCTGTGGTGTGCAGGCATGGAAAATTTGTCAAGCATAGAAAAAAAGCCAAAATTGGGGGGAAACCCTGAATCAATTCAATTACTTGAGAGACTCAATAATGGATTTCGCACTATGAGAACACAATAGCAATTCAAAACTACAATTATCTCTTAATTAAAGTGGATAACGTGGAATTACAGTCAGGAAAACCGAAGTTTCCACGGCTTTTCAGGTAATCTTCTCTAAAAAGTAAGAGCGTACTGAAGGTTTTCATGATTTGACACACCTGACAAATCTGCCACTACTGTCGTAAATTCCTGTCAATTTTATTAGATCTATCTATTTTCACATTGGTAATTCACTGGAAAACCTTTAACTTTGAGATAATTTAGTATAATAATGCCCCCCGAAAGATCATGGAATTAAATTGCTAGCAGCAGTAATGTTATTTTCAGTAAATTGATGGCTCCCATAAGTTGTCACCATAGTATGGTAACTTCACACCTAAGGAAAAAAATTATGTTTGTCAATCACTATTCAGAACAGTTTAGTTATAAAATGGGGGAGAAGCCCTTTACCAAAGAAAATCGCCTCTATTTTCGCTTTGGAGTTTGCTTGGTGTGAACAAAGCTTTAGATTGGGAAAATTCTTAGATTATGGAGTTCCAGAACCTGAACAATTCACACAGATTTAATCATCTGCCATGTACTGACACCTAATGTTCTCTTTCTAATCAAGGTAAGAAGTACAGTCAGCCTTCATTAACTGTTATTTACATTGTAAAAGAGATAGTTGCTTTGATTGGTAGCGGTAAAGTGGAGCTGCTCAGATTCGCGGTAATTGCTTTTGGCACGTCTGGCTAATTAGTGGCGGTGAAGCTCTTCGTGAATCAGGAAGATGAAACGGATATGTATCGTCACCGAGGTAAAGTAATCAGTTTGCGAAAACTACGGCAATCACGTCCAAATCTGTGGGACACGTAACATGTGCTACAATTGCGTTGCTGATTACCAGCTTTGAAGAACACATCGCAATCTATTCACAACTATCGCAGCACTGCGTTGGACATTTACTTATTCCTAATAAGCATTCCTCCTGCATTACTAGTCTGTAACCCAGACGTCTTATTCCGTGCCACTTTGTGTGTATGCAGTCTAACAATGCCATTCACAGTTTCAAACTTAACTCAAGATTTTGGAAAAAAAACACTTCTATCCGGTTGCGAGACAAAGGCTAGCCAGATCTCACAAGTTTAGTCACAGATAAATTGGATGGAATCCGGATTATTTCGGGATTATCACTGACACCAATCTGTAGATACCATTGTGACGTATACCAGTAAGAAGTCCATTTCAAAAAATATAAAAACCAGTGTATAACTCAAAACATAGAAGACAGCAATGAAATCATTTAATATCTTGCATTGATTGTCTTTATTCTGACAGGCATACAGGTAAACAAAAAAGGCAAAGATGTCCGGTAATGTTCCTGATGGCTGCATCTATTTATCATTTCAGAATTAATGTTATTTACCATTTAAATGCCATGATATGAAACTTTAATTTTGTTGTTTCATCACAAAACATTGAGAAAGTTTAAATCTTAAAAGTTTAGCAAACTTTCTGCATTCCCACGTACTTATGCATAACGTGGTTGATAGGAAGTTGAATGTCACAGTATATAACAGTCATAGGGCATATTCCTTTATCTATGTTGAAGGTTTTCCATGATGATATTTGTAGAGAGGCAATTGCATATTCCATAATGAATTTAAGACTCAAGCAATGATGACATCTTTTCCGTATCAGACTTGATGCAATGAAAACTGAGAAAATTTTGCCAGTGACTAAGGCTAAACCGACATTGCATAATGAGATATCAAAGCGACTATGGCTCTTAATACATGTGACAAAGTTCTTTGGCAGATTTTTCCACTGTATGTTAGTTTCTTAGTGCTCTCTAGTGGAAGTGGACAACTGGCCAAAATCTAGCTGCGAAATTCAATCCAGTCATTTTGTAGCAAATGTGCTAATTTTCGGGAAATTAAGTAAATGCACTTGTGACGAGAGATCCACCCCAATTGTCAAATTCAAGACAAATGTTTCAGTAACTGCATGGTGATGTTCAAAAACTTCTCTTGCATTCAGCAATATGGTCTATTAGGTAGAGAAAACCGGCTAATTAAAACAACCACATACTCTCTAGTAATTGTGTGTTGTCTGCGGCTTTTCTTATCATGTGAAAGGCA
This sequence comes from Haplosyllis leylae, assembly GCA_038406175.1. Lineage (NCBI taxonomy): Eukaryota > Metazoa > Annelida > Polychaeta > Phyllodocida > Syllidae > Haplosyllis > Haplosyllis leylae. Next base: position 560 of record JBCAUG010006082.1, on the reverse strand, counting down.
TATCACGACAGCCAAGAAATTAAATTTTCCTAAATGCCTACAAGGATTGAAAACGAGATACCTCTCAGTAGCTAGATCATTCGAACTTAATTGGAGATATGTACATGAAAATTAGAGAGATATATTCAGTTTGTTGAGTACTTCTTTGTGGACATTGTATCAAATTCGAAAAATAGCCCTGTGACGGGCTGAGGTGGTGTAAGTTATATGTCTGTGTCAAAATGTCAAATATATGTCAAATTGTCAAAAAGAAGTCAAGAGATGTCAAAGTGTCAAAAAGATGTCAAATGTCAAACATCTGCACTATGGCTTGACACTAGAGGACACTAATTGAAAAGTCACAAATGTGTACTCTATTTCTAGGGATCCTTTTTCATCTAATTTCACCATTTTTGAAAACAATAATTCAAATGGCTTGATGCTACAGGCCGTTAAGCAACAAAGTCATGGAAATGTGCCCCATTAGTGGCCCCAAAAAGGTTCTCTAATTTTGACATTACATACCCTTAGAACATCCTTAGATTGACCACTCATATCATTTTTGACCTCCCAACACATGT
>JBCAUG010006060.1:0-11345 GCA_038406175.1 Haplosyllis leylae | reverse complement strand
AAAGGTGGAAAGGCACCTCACGACCTCCCCCCCCCCCCCCCCCACCCCCGCGGACATAGGGAATTTGGGATTTTTGCAGATTTGGACTCGGCATCAAAAGTAGGACAGCCATCTAGCCATTACCCTCCGGACATAGTGAATGGATTTCAATTTTGCTATTGCTAATGCGCGGGACCATTTTGAGCCCCGTTCTGGGGCGCCTCGTTTTTTTTTGTTTTATTTACCTTTTCCAGCAGGAGGAGGTCCATGGTGAGTTCGACATCCCTGTCGATGAGGACCTGCGCCTCTTTACACTTGCTGTTGCTTATTTTAAGGTCGGCTATTCCAGCACCGAACCCAGTGGCGCCCCCACTCACAGCGAGCGACGCGCCGGCGATTATCAGAGGCGCAGTAGCACCAACTAGAAATAAATTTACTGAAATTATTTATCAATTCAAAAACTATAATTGCAACAGTTTTGAACTCCACGACTTTTTACATTGATCAATGGCGAATGACACTGTAACTACACAGGACAGTCATCCTTAATTTCCTCCGTCTTCACCCAAACTGGACCATTTACCGATCTCACGACACCCATCCTCTCCCCCTCATGTCACGAATTTCCATGTGAATTTCCAAATGGAAAGAAATTTAACGCCTGCCAACTTTTTGTTTGTGGGTGTTTAAATACGGTAAAAGGGAAGTTTTCTCATATCAACAGTTTGTAAACTTTACATGAACAGGTTGTGTCATTTTGGGTGTGACGTTTTTCGTGCCAAAAATACGATGTGGTCTAAATGCTTGTTTATTTGAGGGTTAAAAACCTTCGAACCTTTTGTAATGGGTGTCAATGGGACACTATCCATTATTTTATCAATAGGTTTAAGTTGGGTGGAGCTGTAACTTTTTTCGATCTCATTGAACTGCATTCAGAGTAGCTCTGTACGAATAGAATGGTACAATAAGCAGTAACCGCGAAAAAGTTCCTTTTGGCAGAAATTTCATTCCTTTAGGCTCTGAGATAAAAATCGGTGTTTGATGTGCACAAAAACATGGAAAGGTTTCCAAGCAGAAATTCTGCTAGTTTCATTCGCAAAAATTAGAACGTTTGAAAAAAGTGAACTGTATTTAGAACCACTGTCGACTTCAGGGCGTGGGCCTTAAAGTTTGTGAATTATATACGGGTGTGTTTAAATGTAGTGGAGCATATGAGGGAACCAAGGTCATCCCCTTCCCCCAGTCTGTCACTATGTGTCACCAGCCACCCAAGTTCTGGATTATTCTGGTGTGAAAAATCCATATCCAGCCACATTTTGTGGCAAAAGGTCTGTGTACACTGTTATTAGGGTGATTTTGCCTTTAAATCTATAGCGTGGTGATGAACAAATGTTTTCAGTTGTGAATGGGATGGTGATGAGATGTTTTACCTGTGAATGGGATGGTGATGAGATGTTTTACCTGTGAATGGGATGGTAATGAGATGTTTTACCTGTGAATGGGGTGGTGATGAGGAGATATTTTTACCTGTGAATGGGATGGTGATGAGATGTTTTACATGAATGGGATGATGGTGAAATGTTTTACCTGTGAATGGGGTGGTGATGAGATGTTTTCACCTGTAAATTCGATGGTGATCAGATGTTTTTGCCTGTGAATGGGATCAAGATGAGATGTTTTTACCTGTGATGATGAGATGTTTTTACCTGTGAATGGGATGATGAGATGTTTTACCTGTGAATGGGATGATGAGGAGATGTTTTTACCTGTGAATGGGATGATGATATGTTTTTACCTGTGAATGGGATGATGATGAGATGTTTTTACCTGTGAATGGAATGATGATGAGATGTTTTTACCTGTGAACAGGATGATGATGAGATGTTTTTACCTGTGAACGGGATGATGATGAGATGTTTTTACCTGTGAACGGGATGGTGATGAGATGTTTTTACCTGTGAACGGGATGGTGATGAGGGGATGTTTTTACCTGTGAATGGGATGGTGATGAGATGTTTTACATGAATGGGATGGTGATGAGATGTTTTTACCTGTGAATGGGATGGTGATGAGATGTTTTTACCTGTGAATGGGATGATGGTGAAATGTTTTACCTGTGAACGGGATGGTGATGAGGGGACGTTTTTACCTGCAATGGGATGGTGATGGTGAGATGTTTTTACCTGTGAACGGGATGGTGATGAGCCCGGCGCCGGTGAGGAACCCACCGAGCAGCCCGGCGCACCCACCGCTCAGACTCGCGATGTTACAATTGTTCCTGGTCTCCTCCAGGCTCTCTATCATCGGTTCGATCCCCGCTATGTTCATCCACCGGTTGTCCCTCCATTTCAAGTACGCCGCCTTGTATCGATTCCGCAGTTTGTTGAACTTGCGTAAGGCCAGTACACACCCTGGTATGGCATCAAGCTTATCCTCTTTCACCATGGTTGCTGTTTCGTTGTCATGGTCACAGGTTTACATGTGTCATTCAAAAACAGCTGAATGTATTTCAGACCAATTCCACAACACAACGTTTTCAAACGTTGTTTGGAAAATAATTGATTTTGCAAGTCTGAATTGAATTGTTGCGCAGTTTTAAAAAGACTTGTATTAGCTGTTTGGATAAGTGCTGTAAATTCCAGTCACATGTTGCAAATGTCTATCATGTGATGTGGTTTTAATTCCAAAAAACTCCCTCTTTGAGAAATATCTTCGTGTAGATGTTTTTATGGTTATTTCTGCATGTGATGTTACGTCATTTTAAATTGGCCTGGATCTACCCCTGCAGCATCCTCCCCAATTTCAATCCTAGAGAAAATAAAAAGAGTAACTGACAATCCTTAAAACGTTCTTGTTGCAAATAACTTGTCAATGTACATGTGACATGTACACGTAAAGTAAGTTTACAAACTTGACTCCTAATATTTATGACAACAAACGAGCTCTCGACAACTAGCCGTGCGAGGATCCAAAACGTTACAATTGATTTACGGCTTATCATACAAATTTGTAAACCCAATTCAAACGTAACTGTTTAAATACTTCGTGTGGTAGACTGACTGATCGTCGAGTAATCTTCGCTACACTAACGTCGTTACACTCACACGGTGTATAAAATGTATAGACATTTTGCCCGTGGAAAAATCCCGTGTATCCACCTTGTTTCAAAGAGATGCGAAGAATGAAACCTTTCACTAAGATAAAGCCTTTTACGTGCGACCTTTCAACATCCACATTACTCGGCACTGCTGCCGTGTCTAATTTTAGGACTCCCTCAAAGGAACCCGATTGTGACCTTTTCCTCGTGAGACATGTTAATTGGTTTCTAAAAACAGATGCCCTTAAGAATCCTAATCTAATTCACCTTTCCTTCGTCCTTCTGAACAGAATACATTTCCGTACATTACTTTATTCGAGGCCTAAATTCCGGAGCTGTTGAAGAAATAATAGTTTATTTCCATCTGCGATTAAGGCCCGCTCACACTGTGTGATTTGCCACTGGGCTGATGATGTCACAATAACAATGCGAACACTTGCATTGAATCCTATGTAGTCCATTAGTTGCAGTCGCAATTTCACAGTTTGAATGGGCCTTTAGTTGAACCATTACGATTGCAATTGCAGGTACGTTTGCGATTTTGAGGTGAATAAGAAACACAGTCGCCATCACAAAAGCTATTCGCATTCTTCAATATAACCCTTGCAATCGCAACACAAAATACAGATGTAAATAGACCTTTAAGTCACACTGAATTCTCTCACTTTCATCATTTATCTAAATATGGTAACATGGCCTCACCATACTCGTTGCAAACAGGGTTTCTTTCAGCAATTTTATTTTAGATGCTTCGGTGCAATATGGATAAATGTAAATCTATCATTCAGAGATTTCGCTACTTTTGGAACTAATCCAAATATGTCATGCGGCACTTTTTCACTTTTACAATGTATGCTCAGGTCTGTCAACCTTTTTATCATGGGAGACAGTATTGTCCAAACATAGATTTAGACCACCGTCATGCTCCTACTAACCCCTGTCCAAGTAACATGCCTCATCCATGTTACACTCGGAAATTATTTGGACGCACTGCATCTCGTTGTCGTAATTTTGCTACCAGACATGATGGAACAGTAATGACGATGACAATGCCATTTTTACTCATTGATCGCACAAAGTAGGTGCACAATCCATTGGGGCCAAACGAGTATTGTATTATTTAACACTGAATGAATACACCATGACACTGCCGGTAGCAATGGGACCAAGATCCAAATGTATTCCTTGACATTGTTGTAGCACAAATTGTGGTTCAAAAGGAGAGAAAATACAGGAAATTAATAAAATTTGCAGATACTGACCTGTTTTCAGTGGTGTAGTCCATGATAATGTAGTATTTGTGTGTGTTTATGTTCTGCACCAAGGCATTAGGCTCTAGATCAATACAGAATGACGTAGGTGTAAAGCACTACAGTGGGGACATTATGGACTTTCAAAGAATGATGACCCCAAATACAGACCTCCCGTGTTGTAAAATTCACGTGCACAGAAATAGAGACACTTGTTGTGCAATTTGTAACTTAAAAATAAAAACAATTTCTATTGTAGTGTTAATTAAATGAAAAACGTGATTGTGCTCTTCGTTTTAATTATTTAGCTCAGAAGTAGGCAAGGAAATTAAAACCAAACAATAATAACCAAATTTTGCATGTTATTGTCACGTTATAACGTCTATGCTACACATGTTGTCAGGGAAACGAATTTGCTGACCAAGGCTTAAGACTTAAATAATTGTGCCTAAAATTTTAAAGGACAAATAATTTTATTTGATTTTAATTGTGTCATTTTAGATATTTCGAGCGAGTGAAGTACAAGGAGTTTTCGGACAGAGTCTGCTTCATTAGTCCAGATGTCACGCAGTTGATTAAAATGGCTTCCAGTGAGTATTGCAGATTGAGTCTTTTTGATATAATAAAACTTTTATAAAAATGGCCTCACCAAGCCTCTCTTTTGAAGCGTTGATGTTTTAATGGTACCGCCTTTACAAAGTCACCAAACAAAAAGTATTTATTGTCTCTCGAATTGAAAATTTGAGAGAATAGGTGATCCCCTTGATGAAATAGTGACCATCATAATGCCACGTCGTTATATGGCGTCATGACGTCGTTTGATTCGAGAGACACGTTGCCAAGACGTTGGCTGCTTTATTGAAAAGTTGAACTGCAGGAAGAAAATGTCTTATTTGTTCCCCATTGTACGCTTGTATAGATGTAGAAGCCTCGCTGTGTGTTGATGCGCTAAACTTGGACTCCAAGCAGGTGATAATGATGGCGGTGAATGATCATTCGTCGGCGTACAGCGCTGGGGGTTCGCACTGGTAAAAATACTTCGGACTTTTAAATTTTTATTGTTGTAGCGATAAAACAAGGAAACATAGTGGTTAGACTGTTTATGGCATTGTATTCACACTTGCACGGAATGTGAATCTTTACGTGTGTAGTGGATCCACGGGGAGGGGGGACCAAAGGGTGCATGCTCTTCACTCGTTCCTGTAAAAATAGTCTGTGGATGCCACATAAATTTTGTGTTTAGTGGCACCGTACAAAGAGCGGGTTCTTCAGAATTGCACATGTAAGATCAAAATTATTTTGAACGCATGCAACACGCAGATAAATACTGTAGTAAATATTTATATGTTGATTTTAGGAGTTTACTCGTGTATTCACGACTGCAGAATAACTTCCTACATTACGACTCCATGGGAACGTCCAATAGAAACGCTGCCTGCATCGCGGCGAAAAAAGTGGAGCCATATTTAAAAGGTAATATTCCGTTAATTCTCATTCATTTACAATGTAAAATACAATGTAAAATTTACAGTGTAAAATACGAAAAATTCAAACAGAATATTGAAGGTCTCTGAAGAAGATCATCACTTGATTTTATGTGGCAAGCCTCTCCGTTGAAACTGAAGATGGACAATCCCAACCACTGGTGAAAATACCACAAGAACACCCCAAATTATTTGGGTTTTAAGTATTTAGTTTGTTTGTTTTTTTCAGTTCCGGCGCAAGTAACGTTTATGGAGGCGATGAGTCCGCAACAGACAAACAGTGAGTACAGAAACATGAAACTTTTTTTAAAAATTTTTTTTAAAAATTTTTAGGGGACATAAGTCCCTTTCGTGTTGCCACTGATACCCTTGTTTTGGACTTCTGGTGATTTCTGCCCTGGGTTTCAAAGCCAGGGTGGATCCCTCGCTTGCATGCTTCCTTGCCTGTGCATGATGGATTCCCCAGATTCACCTCTCCTGACACCTGCCGACTGTATGGAGGTCAGCATGGCAGCTGAGCCTTTTTGATCCACGTACCTGTGGACGTATCCGCAAGCAGAAACATGAAACTTATTGACTTTCAATTCACACGAATTTAAAAATTTAAATTATTATTTGATTTAGTATCTCTATGATTCCATTTGTTTACCTTAAGGCTATAAGGTTGTACCTTGAGTTAATGATACAAATTAAATTCCAAGTTAAATTCGTGTTAAATTACAGGTTGCGACTGCGGTATGTATGTGATAGCCAACGCTGAGCAGATAGCACACAACTGTTTCCGTGACGACCCGCAAAGCCTTAGCGACGTGGTTACCCCTAGTTACATCAGTAATAAACGATCACAACTCAAACAGCTGATACACACCTTGGCACAGCAGGGCTACACCTGAGACACCCTTCGAATATAATTGTTAAGTTTTAATGTAACAACAGTCAATTATTTTTCTTATGTCACTAACAATTTTGTCAATCTAAAATGTGGATGTAAAATATTTAGTTACACTGTGCTACAGTGAAAGCGAAAACGACATCAAGTTTGAAATATTCAATCGATTTCGCATTCGCTATCACTATCGCTTAGTGTAAACAAAGCAAAATAATCAGCAACGTTTCACTTGATTTAACATTACATTCAAAATAACTGGGTTATGTGAACTAAAAAATTCTTGAAATAAGGTAAACATGACAGGTAAAATCTGAGACATATTGCCGTGTAAACGAAAATATATTTCTGTAACATTATTAAACCCTCACAAATATTTGCATTTGCTGAACAGTCAACCATCAAAATGCTGAAAATATGTTCAATTATTTTCAAAGAATGTTTACAGTGACAAATCGTGATGTCAATGACGTTGCATATATTCAGAATAATATTCCTGTTTACTGACTGATGCTTTTTTTGGATATGTTGAAAAGTTCAATCAGTCGCTCGATGCCATGCACTGTACACTTGGGCATATAGCATGAAAATCCGTACTTTTATTTTATGTTTAGTCTGAAGAGCCTAGTTCTTCGGAATGTGAGTTTATCTTGTTTCGATTTCGTTACACTAGACTTAATTTTCAGCCATTTTAATTTGATACCATTTGATTGGACATATCTTATGTATACTCAAGAAAACAATCACAGAAATTTTCAACTCAGGAAATAAAAGTAAGCAATGAAATTGATAAGCTAAATCAAACAAAAATCATTTTCGTAAACTCAAATATAACATCTTATTAGCAACCTACTGAAATGGAAAAGGAAAATTTTGTGATAAAATAACAATAATGGCGTGTTAGCACCTGTGCTCTGTACTCGATTTACGTGTGGAGTTACGTGACTTTTTACTGTTTAAGGTCTGTTTACACGTAACGACACCGTCACTGTGCCCGTCACCGTCAAGTTTTATAATTGTGCCAATGGTGACGGGCCATCTGATGGGCAAAATGGGTCTGGAACCCATTTTGCTCATCAACGGTCCGTCACCATTAACACAATGTAAACTTGACGGTGACGGGAACGGGGTCGGTGACGGCGTCGTTACGTGTAAACAGCCCTTTACGCATCCACACCCGCAAAACATGCCTCAAATGTGAATTGCATAAATTTTACAATAAATTAGAAATAGATACCAGTAACAATAGTCAACTTGACAAGTAGAATTTATTTGGTTGGTAAATATTTCCAATTCATTTACTTAAAGAAGTTGTAGAAAAATGGCAACTGTGTGACACTGTGTATATCAAAAAACTCGAATGGCTGTTATCTCCATGTGTATTTGTTGTCCAGCCACTAGGCAGTCAGTTGAGTTTTTCCGTATAATATTTTAGACTAGTTGCCTAATTATTATCACCCAAACTTGGTGATATTTGGTTAATTTTCAATTCATCTGTCACATTTGCTACGTCTTCGACTGATTGAAAATACGCTTGTATCTCCACAAAATAACAAAGAAAAATGTTGCCCAATTTATCAAAATTTCAGGCAAATTAGACTAATTCGTCCAAAATATTTCAAACGAAAAAACTCCAGTAACTTTTTTTGTGTTGTTTCCTGTATCGACATATCACATGAAAATGTCTTGCGTGTTATCATTTTAGTAAATATTGCAGCTTAAGCCATTAATTGTATTTAATGAAGCGGAATTGGTACAGAAAAATTCAGGGAATCAGTGTTGTGAACATTTGTATTAAAAGTTATTTTCATCCTGATCGTTTTTACGAGCATATCTTACATAATTCCTTTAAAACATATGGTAGAAGGTTCCCGGTCACAATGGCTTTTTCCCCACTGAACTACACAATGAGTGCTGTGCTTGGTAATTTTATCACGGTTGATCAGGTCAGTATCAACAAGTTTGCTTTGTAATGGACATGCTCCCTAAATTTATCCTGTTATGCGCAAGGTACTGTTCTTGCCTTTCCCCTCGAAACTCAAGGAGTTTTAAAAACACATCTGGGACTGAATATCCCTCTTGCTTAATGGAGTTTTTCCTAAATAGAACAGAACTTTCAATGAATTCAGGGAATTAGACGGATCACTGAAGCATGAGTTAGGGTCAGTTAAAAATCTCTGTTGCCAGTGTCCTTGTGGCCCTGAGGTAGAATGCTGGTTTCATACGCAAGAGATAGCAGGTCCGAGCACAGCAATCCTCTTTTCAAAACAATATTATTTTTGTCACTGAATTCACTGAAAACATTTAGGGAAAACTCGAATATTTTAACCGAAGACACAGCGAATAAAAGCACCAATCGAAATATTTGGTTGGTGTTTTTAAAAACAAAAATCTGCCAGATCGAATTTGTTTTTCAACATTCATTTGGATATGAAGAGTTTTCCCTAAATTACGTGGCTTAATTTGGCTAATTGAGTTAATTTGAGATGGACAGGTTGCAGTTTGGAATTAAAATTTCTTTCAGGTTACAAGAGGTAAAATTACTGGTCATAGTTACGGTAAACAGACTGTCAACCGAAAATAAACTATTCATCATATTGTTTAAATTAGCTACATTTGTTAAATTGGACTTAAATTTGATTTAGGGATACAAGATTAATTCGATTAGATTTTACGCGTAGTACTAAATACGTTTATTAAAACTACGACATAACAGGTTTTGCCAAAGTGATTTTGAGTTTTTAATGATAAGCAATTCTGCAAGATCTGAGGGAGAGATCTAGAAGTACACTTCTACTCTGCTTTTAGAAGTATCAAATATTTATTAAATATACATATTCTAGCAAAATTCAGCTACCTTAAACAATCACTACTTATAAAATTTGAATTGAGATAGTTACTAAAATGCATTCGAGTTTTTCACAAATTAGCCGAAATTGGCAATAATAGCAATATTGGCATCACAGGCTTTACTACTTGAAAACAAAAAAATCCAGCAATAAAGTGTTACCCCTGTGAACATTGAACCTAGGACCTCAGCAATTCGGATCTGATGCTCTACTCTCCAAGCCATTGGGAGATTTAAGATTTGTATATGGTCATGCTCTATTGGTTCCAACTAAATGATCTACAACAAAGATTGAAGTGGTGCAGGAACAAAAGACAATTTAGGATATCCCAAGTAACACAAGGCTCAGAGAGCAGAGTGTCAGATCCGAAATGGCTGAGGTCCAAGGTTCAATGCTCACTGGGGTAACATTTTTGATGCTGGATTTTTTTTCACACCTGGAATCCAAAATTGCCATTTTGTGTGTATGTGAATTGTATGTCTGTTATATATGACTGATTTGCTTATCGTGAAAAACCCGATTTTCATTTTTGTTTGACACTTTCAATACCATACAGCTTCTTTATCTAGAATTAAATTTTCAAGTGGTTTCTTTCCGATCGCCGGTCACATAAGGCCAGAGGATCACCTGATACCTGTGCCCAGTGGTAGCAGAATCAGCGGCCGACCGCAAATAACAGGTTGCTATGCATGTGATTGAAACATCGTTTAAGGATCCTTTACATGTACCGTCAACGTCACCATTTTTGAGCGATCTTTTTGACAGTAAGTACACGCAACGTCTGCGTTTGCGTCTAACGTCAAGAATGGGTCCTATGGCAACAAGCGGAGGTGTTTACACTTAACGTTTCTATTTTCAAGACCATGGCGGTAAAGATCAATGGAAAACGAAAACGCGGACATGTTAACAAGTACAACCGGTGTACATTGAACCCATTTTTAAACGGAGAAAAAAGGCGACGTTGACGGTGCAGTAAACGAAGCCACGGGCAAAGAAAAAATCCTGATAACAAATACAAACATTGCGAGTTGTTATGTTAAATAAATGAGAAAATATACACGCGTGCTTGTTTACCTGTTTATTGATAAATATTTCTGTGAATAACAAGATATACGTCGTACGCATCTATCTGAACGCATGAAGGCTTCGTACACCAGTTGGTGAGGATCTACGTTAACCTCATGAGTAATATGTATAGTACCCGCAATGAATGACTCGGACCCTCTGACCGTTTTAGTACAGTCGAACATCTGCTTTAGGCACTATGGGGTGGTCACCTTCCGTTTAATGGTGTTGTCACACTAACAGTGACCTAGGCCTAGACCCATAACCTGTACACAGGATTCAATGGGCATATGTGTTGTTTTCTGTCTCTGTGTGGTATGAACAACCTTATACAATTCCTAAGAACCCAATGTCATCGGTCTCTGTCTCGGCCACTATCAGTGTGACAACACCATAAGTTCCTATTACGGTGCATTCACACTGCCCGAGAGCGAGACCTGACCGAGACATATACCAATAACAAGTGTCTGTCTCTGTGCAGTGTGAACACCTCCACACAATCCTATGTAAGCTACTTTTTATCGGTCTCCCTGTCGCAAAGTATAAACACACCACCAGGGCGGTTGTCTCCATCTTATGGTCACGTTGTCCTTGGAGAGTAGTTGACTATAAAGAAATGTTCTGCCATACTTTGGCAAACTTAACAGTGATGAACAAATTTTCCCAACTTGAAGTCAAATTGAATTGGCCGAATGTAACAATGCAAGAAACCAATACCACTGGTAAATCACATGT
>JBCAUG010006049.1:0-11345 GCA_038406175.1 Haplosyllis leylae | reverse complement strand
GAACAGTGAGCAGAGAGGAGTATAGATGAGGAAGTAAACCATACTTTTTATTAGTAGTATGGTACAGATTCTCTTTCAGAGTCTCACAAATCTGCTGAAAAATGTCGTAGTTGTGCTAGAAAAAGGGGGTGCGCGGTAAAAAGGGAGTGCGCTTCATTTGCGACATTTATGGTAGTTCACACTGAACACTAGGTGGAGAAATAGGCATTTTTACAGAAACTTGCTTATCAAGTCAAAAAAGAATGGTTGGCTGACTTTCAATAAGAAGGTGATGAAAACTGAGTCCTACTATTTTCTACTTTTAGGAGGAAATTGTCCTACTTTTAAATTTTTGGATCTCTCCTACTACCAGGACTTAGACCTGTAGACATTCTACAAAAGATCTATATTTAAAATGGCACTGTGCTGATATGCATTTCATTTCCATGAACCATTATAGTTTTGATTATTGTGAATGATGTCATTACTCTGGGGTCTTAATTTACTTGTAGAACTGGTTCAAAAACAGGAGAAACAAGGCTAAGTGGGATGAAGCCCAGCAGCAGAAACGTCTGGAGATGTTCACGTGTAGAGTTTGTGGTCAGGAGTGCTTCAGCGAGAAACGCTACGTCACGCATTACGAAATGGCGCATAAGACGCAGGTTGTCATCACCAGGTACCAGGACAAGGAGACGGGTGAAACGCGCACAAAAGCCGAATATATCATTATCAATTCGGATAAAAAGAGAATGTCTACGGGACAGGTGTCTGAACATGTTGAACGAGAAGAAATAGAAAAGAATTCTCCTGATGAAGTATCATGTAATGTAACCGATGACAGTGTTGTTGAAATGGAGGAAGGGGATAATAGTAAGGGTAGTGATACAGTTACCACACAGGCGCAAACGAAGAAGGATACTGTGGTTATTGTTGTCAGGAGAGGCTCATTTTCGAAGAAGTTGGAAGATTATGTGGCAGCAAGTGAAAAGCGTACGCAGCAACAAAACGAGACAAAGGACAATCAAAACGAGACTGATAATGTAAGAGAGGCAGATAAAGAGGATGAAGGATCCAGTAAATCAAAGAAAGTCTCAGAATTTGTGACTAAAACAACTGAAATTACAACTAAGGAAAATCCCCAGGGGCCTCAAACACGTGAAAATGAACAGAATTCAGATGAAAAGAGACAGGCAAATCAAAACGAAAGAAAAAAGCAAGATCAAGGACAAGAAAACGCAACAGAAAAATTGAACAGTGAAATACAGAAACGCACAGATGACACAGTGCAGAGGCACACAACAACGCAGGAGACCCAGAAAAGAAGTGATGTCAATGACAACAGGAAATTTCCTGTTGAGCAAAACGCCAGTGGCAAAGATAAAGCGGTAAAAGACATGCCAGCAAGTAAGAAAGACAGATTGGCAAAACTTTACGAACAAATTTCATTGAAGAGAAAACAAAAACAGCAGCAACAACAGAAGTAGTGACTATCGGTTGTAAAAAAAAAATTACGTCTGCGAGTCAGTCAACAATTGTACAGAAAGATGCAACATTGATTTATGATTTTATTTTCATTAAATAATTTTGGAAGGTGTGAGCTATTCATCGTAGCTCATTTTACTGGAGTGGAATATCCCTCGAGAAATTACTTAAGTGAGTTAAATGGCACGGAGGTCATAATTTCCACAAAATAAAGTGCTCTCGTCCTTCGGACTCGAGCATTTTATTTTTGTGGAAATTATTCCTCCTAGTCATTTAAGCACAACAAAAACCTATGAAAAAGTTCCTGATGATACTTGTTGTTGACAACTGAAGGTGGTGAACACGTAGATTATTTATAATTCCATTAGAATCGTTCTCAAGGTAGGCAGAGAATAATTTACGATATTTTCTCCAGTGTGAATAGACCTTTAGCTATCGTACAATCACTAGTTATCGTCCACAGTGTAATCGTCAGCTCTTTTCGTTGATGTAATAGTCCATTCACACCTCAATTGCGAGATTTACTACGATTACTAGGAGGCAGGTGTGAATCGCAACAAAGTAGGTGTTATAGTTATTTTTGCGTAAATACCGGTATATCAAATCATTCGATAGTAAAACGAAATGGTTAAGAGAATCATAATTACAAAATGTTACAACTTCACCAGCTTAATAATTTGACGTATCAATCACTGAGATTTCCTCGCAACGCTGCACAAATGTTCCTTGTAAAAGGCCTGCAGTATTTGTTCCCTGGGTCCCGCTTATAACTTAAGCTTAGTTGGAACGAATACCCGGTTTAAACCAGTATACTTCTGTGTACCAAAGTCATTTCTAGCTATTATTGCAATGTTAAAGGAACATTCGATCGTTTTAGTCTTGTATGGAGGTGTTCATGCTACCCAGGGACAGAGACCGATGCAAATTCCATTGGGTTTTGTGCCCATTTTTTCGGTATCTGTGTCGGTCTTCTTGTTGAATAAACCATAAGCGGACCCAATGTAGATATTTGTATGATCTTCTGTGATCAGAAGTTCAGTTCAATGGCCAGTGCTGAAATATTTTTTTCACATTTTCTTCTTTGTGTTTGTCTTCTATGAAGAATCTTGAATTGGTCGTACTTGTTGACGATGAAGAGCCACCGTACGGTGCTATCTGGGGTGTGATGGAGGGAGGAGTGGAGGGGTTGAAATTTTGTAAACAAAAGGTCATTATCCAATAATTTTTCCCAGCCTAAGGTCACATGTTAGATCCAGGTATTAATTCATTGGTCTCTTTGAGTACTAAGTTCCACCCCTTCTAAGTAATTGGTCTCTGGAATTAATCAAAACAATAACATATACGCCCTGGATACCACCGTACGGTTACTACTCTCACCGTCAACAAGTACGACCTTTGTAGCCATATAAAAGTAACATTTTTGCATGTCTGGTGAGATATTAAAAGTACCAGTGAAAATGACTCGGATAGCTTTAATGAACCTAAAAAATTAATCTGTGGTAAGGAATTTTCGACAAAATAGAATAAAATCTTTTACGGAGTGAACATGAGGACATTATGTCGAGTTTGCTTCTGAGTGGTCAGCTCTCTTACCGCAGGATATACTTGCACATTGTCATAAATTAATAGGAAGCGAGAAGTTCGAACTGTGTCTTCCGAAAGCTGTACCTTCGTGAACAATCAAAGTGCGACATTACTTGGCCAAATGAGTTTTCCCATAATACACAAAGTTGGCAATGTTGACATTTTTGTGTTTGCCTAAATTTGAAAATATGATACATAGAGAAATTTATCACATCAGTTAGAATTCAAAACACCATTACAAATGTAAATTTACTTTTGGTTTAATCATTTGGTTCTTAACTGTTTCCAATTTATTTGCATTAGAAGTTGTACAAAAATGCCAGCGTTGTGTATTACGGGAAAACTCGAATAATCACACATGTTGTGTGTCATTTTAGAATCACTCTGTTGAGCTTGCTGGTGAAATGCATGCAACTTGTAACTCCCATTTAGATGCGAGCTATGCCAGGTTAACAGCTAATCTCTTAGTTAGAAGTTTGAGGTAAGAGAGATGACCAGTGTTTCCCAGAAATGATCGTCGGTGAAAGAAAAAATGTTTCGGCGTCAACGTTGTTTGTAGAAGCTTTGGTCTCGTAAAGTTTGAGTTGTCGGTGGTACTTTTGTCATAAATTAGCTTCAGTGAATTAGGATTCATTCACATTGATTGAAATCGAACGCGGTTGCATAATCAATTTTACCTGTATCAGTGCTACTTCAGGGTTGCCACGTGTCAGGGAATTGTGTGGGTTGCGTTTATGTAAATGTCTGCTTGGCAAATATAAACTCAAGGTGTACTGATTATTACGTTCAAATGTTTACCTTTCAAAAATCCTGGGTGAATGGGTGAATCGCTGTTAATAAGACTTCAAATTTGTTTTTTCACAGATTGAAAAATAAAAGTAATTGTCAGGGAAAACTGATATTTTGTCAGGGAAATGTCATTGAAATGTCAGGGAATTTTGAATGGACTCAAATGTGGCAACCCTGTACTTTAGTCAATGTAAATAAGTATCCCTTAATAAAAGCGAACTCGATAATATGTAGCATTCGCTTTCGATCAGTGTGAACAATCCCAGACAAAAAAAGCGTTATTCATTTGTATTTGAGATTTTTGTGTGCGATTGATCTGTGATAAAAAATTATTTTAATCCATAATTTGCGGTGTTTTTATGTTCCTGTTGTTCTCAGTTTTGAAATCTTCTAATTATGTAATGCGCCCAGATCTGGCTGGGAGAAAATGATCAATTTTCATTGATTTGTGCATACGGCATTTTAAGATTCCATCATTCAGATTATAATGTAAATAAAAGTACATAAATTTATTAGCTATTAAATAAATTTATTCTATTGATATCACTTGTCTTGACGAATTTCTTTTTGTCACGCAGAAAACTGTTGAGTGATTTGTTAAGGTTACTTCATACTGATAGGCCATTGTTTAGTGTTGGCAAGGCACCGCGAAAACGGGGAATATGCATGTTCTTTTTTACATAATTCAATCTGTCCTGCCAGGATTGACATTCTATGGGTTGCGACCACTGAATGTCAATCGTGTTTTTCCACAATTATACATTTTTACCAGATCTGACAGATCTGCTAGATCTGGCATTTTTGTGTTTCAGTTTAAGTTTTATTTTCTTTTACAAATCTTGACATAGCAGTTCTTTTCATGCATATTATTAATTAGAATATTGAATAACATATACCACCAAATTCATCAGTGGCTATAACAAAATTAACATAAGAAAAAACAAGTTAAGAAGTAATTGCCAGATCTGTCAACTTTGTGTTCTGGTAATTGTGGAAAAACTCGAATGCTGGCAGGATCCTGCAGGAAATGACGAATTATGCAAAAACTCAATTGTAGGTGTTGCTTTGACTGAAGTTTACACATTTTAGCAAGGGTCAGTAAACTCAAATATATAACCAATGCTTGTAAAATTTGAACTGTGATGATTCTTAAAAATTGCATTTTATTTCTGTCAGATCTGATCGGCTGTCAGATTTCCTTATCGTGAAAAACCCAATTGCCACTAAAAATTAAAGCATCTACCAAGGTTGTGGCGGGGGGGGGGCGATGTTTCCGTGATCTTTTGACTTTCGTGGTAAACTTTCGAGTTTGTAAACTTGAAGATGGAATGAAGTTATTGTGATTGTAGCTTACATGGGGTTACTAGTAATATATCCCTCTTGTGAAGAACCCTAGAGAAAATCAGAAGAAAGTTTGAAAAAATTGGTGAAAAGACAAAAATGATGAAGTTATATGACTATCTGACATTTATTTACAAGCCAAGAACAAATTCTTCACAGTAATCATCCATCCTTCCATTCGTTCTACACTCCGACACTCACCCCGTGAAACGTACGATTCATTTTATACAATATTTAACACGTCTTTGAAGTTAAATTCAAATTATGAGTCATATTTAAATTAATCCCTAATATATACACACTAGGATACGCTTACCTTTTAATTAGCTCTTTAATGACTATAGCAACAATTTGCTATTTAAAGACTACAGCTACTACAAATTACAATTGCCAAAATTGTGTTCATTTAAATAAAACCCCCATAATTTGAATACTAACCTCTACCATTTTAATAATATTTATTATTAATAGTGTGAATCAATTGTTCACATACCTGTGAAATATATTTGAAACTTCGAATAATTTTTTAAACTGTTGTGAGTAGTACAGGGTACCTTTTTAAATACATACGTCACACACGAAAAATGAGGTAATAAAATGATGGTCTGTGATTGGTCGAAATATATAAATGGTTGATTCACAAAGACAAAAAGTAAGCATTTTGTGTAGTTACTATGGCAACAAAGAGTACATAACAAGACCATAGCAACAACATAGTGGTGTAACAATTTCAGGGAAAGGGGGGATAGGGAAGGAGTTTTCATTTCTACATCTAAAACAATATTAAAATTTTGTAAATAATAAACAACTTTTAACGCAATACATGCATCATGTATCGCTTTGTATCATCCATGGAGTCAAGAATCAGACATTTGTAATATTTCTTGACTAACACTGTACACAATATCTAGGCCTGTAATTAAAATAAGATTAATAAATATAACTACATCAAGTGTGATTATTTTCAACAAAACTACTACTTCTGTTTCTTCTTTCTTTTGTGAAGCATCAAGCAAAGTTGTGGATAAAATCAATGGAAGAGTTTTTCCATTATTTCTTACACTTTTCTCCAAATGAATCTTCACCTTGGATATTAAGGGAACAAAATCAAAATACAAAGTGCACACTGGACAACTGCATACATATTTTTGGCTGAAGTTTAGTTTCCACCAGTCTACGTTGCTGGTAAAAACGTAAAGAGTGCGTACTGTAGTACAAAGCATAGGAGCTGTGTTTCCCCTGGAATTGAATCTGTATTATAGTTTCCCCAGCCCCGATTTCCAAGTTTTCGAATTCGTAAATTAACACTGATTAGGGAATGTTTGTTTTTTTTTCACAGAACTATTTTAAAAACTATTACATGGGTTGGCGTGCCACTGAAATATGTCATTTATCACTTTTGTCCTCACTCTAATCGGGAGACCTTACAATAACGACCTGTTAATCTTGGAATCCGTAAGATGAGGCGCTCCTAATGGACAAGTGGTCGTAAGGGTACATTTACACCGAGCGAAAATTCACTGATGTCATTCAATATCAATAAATAGCACACTGACCGTTCTGTTGCTTCTATGTTTGCTTTCGTTCAATGTAAATGTAGCTTTAAAATTATGGAGGTTGTTCACTATTATTTGCGCATGCAAAGGCGGTTACCTAACTAAGTGACAGTTAATACCAAAAAGTTTTATGCTACGGAACCCTGTGTCTGTGTGCTGTACCTGCTTAATAATCTAAAATGCCTAAGTGATTTTCATTCAATTAGTCGTGAGCAAGATTCACAGTATGCTTTCCTTTAGTTAGTGGTATTTACAATTCTGAGTAACAATTGAGATAAAAATAATTTAAATCAAATTCTGATACTTATTACATTCGTTCAAAACAAAATGAATGAACATTGTTGCTTCTAGGACTGCTGCATTTTTACAGCCTAAAAGCGACTGGTGATATTTATATAACGTACACAAAGTACGCTGAGGATAACAACCCAGTCGAATGCAAATGCAAAGTACACAGTGTACTTACTTTCAGGAGAAAAACCCAGTCATTTGCCATTTAGCTGTCTGTAGTAGTTTGCACTATGTACTTGCCATCTTACTATCGCAAAATGTAGTTTGTAAATGAAAGCGGTACTTCGCGTTCGAAGAGCTCTTTGCCGGAGGATTTTTTCGTATCCGTTCACACTAATTGGAACTGAATTCGAAAACGGCGCTTCTCCTACTACCAACTTTACCCAAATAAAAAATATTTCCAAAATAAATTGAAACCGCTGGTCCATTAAAATTGTGCATGTACAATACGATATGAAGGTGTAGGTAGATAAGTTTGATATCTCTTTCAAAAAGGATGTTTACATTTGTGGTTGTTCATCAAGTGCAAGTGACTGTGACATATTGAGTAAAATTGACCAACTTTATGGAACAAGAAAATAAACAGTAGTTTGGAATGAAGCATCGAAAAGTAAGCTGCAGTACAAAATTTTGACCACTACCTTTCTTGCACATACCACAAACATTAATCCATAAGTATCACAAAGTTGGTCAATTTTACCAAATAATTAAATTGAGTCATTCAACAAATGGTCCTTGTAAGCTTGGTGGCCCTTTTTGTACACCAAGCTTCAGTGCACATTAAAACCTATGAAAATAAAAACCAATTTTGTACATTTGTTTCGCTAACCGATATTTACAAAACCGTATCAACAATATCCTTCAGTTTTGACGTCTAAAAACCCTGATACTTAACAAAGTTTTCACCTTTAAAATCAGCAGATTTACAACTTCTTAACAAAGGTACTGTAGATTAATTTTACCAAACAAAGGTCACATCAAAATTGTATCAAAATGTACTCAAAGAGACTAGGCATATAAATAAAAATAAAATTAAAATACACAAATTAAAGTTAAAATTTCTTTTGCCTTCACCAGAGAAACATTATAAAAGGATGTTCTTCCACTAATAGGTCACCATGACCTATTTCAGGTTAACTAAACTATTTAGGGCTAACTAAATACAGGTCAACATGACCTCGATTTATATCCACTTCCTTGGATAGCAATGTCTTGGTATTCCACAGAACGACTACGTTTGGCATTGTGCGCTAGACTGTATGCAAGCTCACGAAACTTACTGAAATAAAACTTGGTGATATGTAGCAACGTTGAATGCCACTTCAGTTTCAAGAAAAATTTCATCAGTTTTCAACTTAGCATTTAGATAGATATCACAAGCGCAAGCCAAATATCTGCCAATGTCGGTCATAATTACACGTACCACTAATTGCTAATGACATTTAATGCGGTATTTTGAAGATATTTTCACAAAGATGATCCTTAAAAGTTGACACATAGCACACTTCTTGATATCTTCTTGAGTGTTCGGTTAATAGTTAGTAAGCAAAGAGACGAAGAGAAATTTTGCATTTTACGTAGGTGAACACTTCCATTTGCACCACACATATGACGAGGTGGGAAACGTACATTGGGGTGCAAAGTTATCACAGCCCAGTATCAAAAGAAGTTGAGGCCTTACGCTTCAAAGTCACATTGAAATATGCATATATGTACATGTAACATCGGTGCATTTTAAGCGCTACGAAAACACTTCCATTCAATAAAGAAAATAAATTTGCGGACTCACTATTTCGACACCATTACACATAAATGCACTGCTATATATGTTCTTTAAAATATTACTATCACTTGAGAATGGTGTACACACACCACATACATACAATATGACTGAAATGCAAGGTCCATCTTCTTGAAGTTATGTATTATATATAAATAAAGTAATACACACTTCACTCATGCTGTTTATCACTGTTGGAGCTACGAGGACGTACCATGTACATGGCATAGCCACTAGAAATACATAACTGTTGTTAAGTGATGAAGCGATTGTCCCTCATCGCTACTGTGTAATACACGGCAAATGCACCGTGCCTTAACACTACTGGAAAAGCAACTTTTGTGGCACTACCTTATATTACAATGTTATCGGTTAAAACATCCACAGCAACAGTATAAAAGTATACGTAATCATTATACTCCCTCTGTAAGTGACTATGTGGGAGTTTACCCCTTTATGTATACATGGAGCTGAACACTGTATGCTTCAACTTTTGAGTACTTTCATTGCAAAATGAGGAATTTTCGAGGTTCAAAGGCAGCTTTTTGTTGTTGTAGATATCGACTTGTTTGGGTCTGTTTATACTGAGTGAAAGCGAACAAGAAAATGAGTTTCTCCGACTTTGTGTCTGTGCCTTAATTGCGCGATTAAACTAACACTATTTCCCAGGAACGGCGCTTTTTCGTACGCATTTCACCCAGTTTAAACCGATCCTTGCGCTCCCATTTTCGACTGCAGAAGTCTGAAGTGTACCGCTTCTTGGAAAATAATCTTCACAAGTTCGTCTAATGCGAATGTGCACGAACATACGTCGTCGTCGTTGTCGGTGTTGGAGGCCATTCTTCACCTTTTCCCGTTTGTGTTGATTAATAATTACATCCTGTAACGGAATATCACTGAGTACAAGTATTCCATAGTAATCCGCATGGTTTCTATGGAAAACTACTAAGGTGAGCCGCGTACATCCACTAGTAGATAGATCAGATGGATAGACATTGCGATAATTTTGTTCCAGATGAGAAAACGAAGAGAAAAAAAAAATATGGAGAGATGATCCATAAAAAGACGAACACTTGTCTTTGCAAAATGTTTAAAAGTTCCTTCTAGGAAACTCAGCATAAAGCCGTAGTCTTTACAATTGATATCATCAGACTTCAATGTTGATGGGCGTCGGATAAAACGAATCAATTTGTGTTCAACGCCAGTGTTTTTTTGTTGTTTTTGAAGCAAATAATCAATATGTATAATAAATGTTATTCTTCAGGAGGAAAGTGTTTATGCTTCTTTATGTTGTGATATTGTACATCCCGTAAGGTTTTAATAACAATCATCATTATTTTTCATGCATTTATGTTGCTGTAGGACATCATTATCTATTTCCTTCGTATCTAACTCCATGAACACTACTATTGAACGCCTTGAAGTGTTCTTCTGTGTGTTCCCTTCACGTCTTCACATTCTGCCACATTTTGATCGTTATTTACTTGGGTTGCCATACCAACAGTCTTGTCTGTGTGACTTCCTCACAAAACACGTGAGCGGCCGGCGCGCACTTACTACCGTCACAGTGACTTCACATTATCGCTCGTGTGGCCAGTTGTGCTGTAATATTCAGCTGATTGTTTCTTGTTTTTGTTTTTCCTCTCGCGTGATAGTTTTGCAAAACTTCATTTTTGGGCAATCAAGTATTGCATGAGTAGACCTTGTGTACTAAAACAAACATACTTTGTATTCGGTGTCGTACTTTTCCAGCAATAAAATGTCCACACATGGGTGTTCTTTTTTTCACAATCTATTCTCTGTGTAAACTTCCTAATTCCATTAAAAACATAGTGGAAGTTCACAGGCAAATGTATCAGTGTCAGCATTCAATGGTGCTCCATTTAAGGTTCATAACACCATTATTTCATATCCCATCAAATCATTGTGTACACAGTATGACAACCGCAGTCTCTGTGGTCAGTAGTACATGTACAAGTACAGTTGTTCGGTCAATCAAATACACTACATGCTGCCCAAACAATGCGGCTACTGGATGTAGTTACACTTTCCCCCTGTGAAAGGGGTTTTCTATGCATTTCCACCTGTTGCTTGTGCGGGGCTCTCGCCTCCCGTCGCGTTTGGAGTTGGATTCATTGGCGACGACGCATCCGCGGACTGGGACTGTTGCAGGTGTGGGGGGATCAGCTTGCTGTTAATTGAGGGTTTGATCGCCAGTTCTGTAATAAACAAAGTTGTTTCACAAGTCAATATGCTGTTTATCACAGATAGTAGTTTTCAGTAAAAACGTGTCTTAGCGCATTGTAAGGCTATAATTTCAAATACGGTAAATAATTACTAAGATTTACTTATTCATTTTGGTCAAATACACTTTCACTTATCACCACTGGTTTTGTACGGCCATTTTTCATCTGATTACAGTGATCTCACCAACCACTGTACTTTCATCATAGAGTACTACTATAAAGGCGAAGCTTCTGTACAATTTAATGTAACACAGTAAACAGCAGCCACTCCCACTTTGTGAGTGTTCTATTTTCATA